>JAAAKG020132577.1:0-14461 GCA_010014905.2 Druon quercuslanigerum
AAGGGTTAAACAGCCACCGCCTGGTCTTATTGGGAGCAACCGTCATCTAAAAATTACACGGGCTCTCAGTAGAACCGCGGTAACTTACACTTATGGCCACGTTTCACGATCCATCTCGCATCTATCTCGCAAATTTCTTGGAATATTTGTGGCATGCTGGTATGACTTTAAGGTCATACAAACTAGTGATAGCTTCGCACCTTCGAGAGCACCGATCAAAAGGACAATTACACCAACCGAATATTTTCATTGCAGACGTTGCAGCTCCCTTTTGAGGTGTTGATAGCTCTCTTGATGAGTCATTAGATTTTATTATGGCTGATACATATAATGGGCATGATATGAGCAATTTGTAAATATTTAAATAATTGTCAACTACATCATACCCTACAAACTAGTAAGCTAATATTTGGGGCTATAAGGGGCTCTGTATCGACTTTTATGATTGTTCGTGTTTCGGAGGAATTACGTGTAGAGAGGTTGAGGGTTGTATTAAATTCTTAGGATGCTTTAGGTTCCACTAAGAAGAGGTAGATAGTTTGATGGTTATGTTAAGTTTTTAAAATGCATTGAATTTGAGAGTGCTATGTGACCTCTGTGTATTGAGTACTGCATATCATTTTTTGGATGCTCAAATACCTGCACGAGGGATGTTTAGAGTTATTGTTTGATATTTGGAAAGATTACAATTTTCAGAATGTTGGGTGCCTTATATGTGTATCGTTTTCATATAACACAGGATAGTTGTGTTCGGTTCGTATAATTTTTGGGGTTATTGTGTTTGTTTATTCTAAAGAACGTAAAGGTTATATTGGTTTTATCAGGGTTTTTGGATGTTTCGCGTCGAGGGGTTATGAGTGGTGTGCATTTATTGGAATAGCTCGGGTTCCTGTGTATATGATCAAAATTTGCAGTAGGGTGATTCAGTAGTGAGAGGGGGTCTTACGTTAGGACAGATACCACATTTTATATGTTTAGGTGTTTTTATTATTCAAAAAACTTAAGTCTAGGGGGGGGGGGGTTATCAGATTTTGACCTTGATATAAAATATCTTCAAGCTTTCCAACCACCAAATTACTCAAGTTGGTTTATTTTGTCCCGTAAAATCTCGCCTTTACTTCGCTCGTATAATGCCACTCAATAACCACAAGCGCCTGACGCGAGCCGATGGAACGGGTAAACATCGAGCAACTGCTTAAACTTCAAGAGCAATCAAAGCGAAGTAATCGTTGGGAAATCTCAGTAAATTCAGCTTACGGGAATGCATGACCGGTCGCTTGTATTGAAGAACATGCCTCTAAACCTCACGTACAAGGGATCATTTACAAGCACAACATATGTTACACTTGAGCTGAAAAATCATTATCGATCCTAGTAAGAGATATGTCTAGACTGGAGAGAAAATTGAATACTTTATAGGATAACGGTAATCAAGTAGTTGGCCTTTAGTTCTTTTTTTTAGTAAACTGCATTACTTAACTGTCATTATCAGAAAAACTGACGTTACATTTTATTTTGAAATAATTTTAAATATTTGGAAATAAATAACTAACTATTTATTTAGAATTCATTATTAAAATTACAGAACGGGCACCGATAGATTTCTCCACAGCAAATAGAATATATCTTTCTTGAAGACTTATGACTCGCCATATCTAACACCCAATTATTTGCAGTACTTTATGATTCAGGATGCGGAATTTCAGAGTTAAAACATCCCACATATGGGTTACTATGCAGCGGCGTCTTCGCCACATTATTATTCCAAGATGGGCATAATATAAATACACCGCTTTATTACGCACCGTAAATAACTGAAGACATTATTTTCCATCAATCAGGGACTTTTATCCGGGCAAGAATATACGGCTCGAGTCCAGCGTCTTACGACCACGTGCGAACACGACCACTCTCATTGGTCTTAAAATGTATACAGTATTTAAATATATACTCTTTAAACATATGCGGTCTCTCTGAGGCCTTTATATTATTAAATACATGATGAGATGGATTGGTAGGAAATATAATACAGAATAACTCTTTTAAATCAGAAAATAGGTTTCACTGTTCACTATATCGACGAAAGCGAAAAATAACTGTTGTGAAGATGTGATTCTGGGAAAACATTTTGCAATAGGGAAAAGTTGATCTCTTATTTTAAAACATTAAATGATCGACAGGGTTATTTTTATATATTCTTGTCTTAATTTTTTTAGAATTCGTTTACGGTAATCTGCGGGTCGTACTTAAATGCCAAAAATTAAAAAATATTTTATGTTTGAGCTAAATATGTTAATATTTAAACATTACACAAGACACTTGAATTTTACTAATGAAAACATCAAAACGGGGAACATAAATTTTTTTATTCAAAGCAATCGCTTACTGGAAAGAATGTTGTATGTGTTGCTTAAAACTTTTTGATTTTGCATATCTTTAATTTTTTTTATTTCCAAAATTATATTTTTGGGCTTCATCCTGAGTTAGACAAAAAAATGCTACTTTCTATCTATTTCTTATGGTTAACAAAGCATTACTTACCATTCCAAAAAAATCGAATATATTAATATTATACCATTCCATCATATCCATTTCGAGATAACGTGACCTACTCGGTGAGGAAGGCAATGATTTGAGGAAGTGGGTATAGATTTTTAAATTGATCTAGAATTTCCGTGTGGCTTATTTCAATACCACGTTCATTTCGTAACACTGCTCCTATCCAGGTCCTTGTTCAATCTCTCTATTGATCACCCCAGGTAAAGAGTCTCACAAAGTCATAGTGTAAAGTTCCCCACCAGGGAATATTATTATCCAAGGTGTTTTGTTTCAGGCGTCATGCACTCCACTGACACGCTTCTCTATACATTTCGTATAAACGATTTGTCGCCACGTCTTGGCGTAGAGGTGAGTGGGGCACAGTGGGACGTGGAGGCACAGTGGAATAGTGAGATTAAAAATTTGATAATATGATTTAAAATTTTTGGCATTTCAGTGGTCGATTAGGTAGAGAGAGACCTTACTTCTCAACTGAAATACGTTACCAAAAAATACTGCGTTTTGTATATATCAGATATTCGTAGGTAATTAGGTATAGAACATTACTTGATCCATAAGGAACACATTTCAGTAGAATTTAGAAATTTGTATTGCAAATAATTTCAAGTTGTGTGAACATTTTCGCTTATTTTATAAAGAAATAAGTAAGAAAATTGTGCTTTGTTACTTTCAATTATCTACAGATACAATTTAAACTGTATTTTAAGACATATTTTATACACATTGGTTTTTTTTCTGAAATAAATTGTGTTTAAATGATAGTATGGCATGTGTCGATAGACACATGTTTTAACCGACATCCTTCATGATATAAATTATTATAAAAATCGTTTCTGCATAAATTCTAAGTTTAGATTTAGGCTGCACCTCCAAAAATGAGATGAAAATTGTTTGGAAGGATTATTATTAGAAAAAGAATGCATTTTAATCAATAAAAAATTTAACATCGTCGTGAATCCAATTCATTTTTTGACTTTTTCAAGTGTTTAATGCTATTTTTTCAAATATTTTGCAAAACGATTTTTTTCAATTCTAAACAAACGTACACAAACGTTATAACTCTTTAGTTCTAAAAATCGATACATAATCTGTAGTCGTCCACCTGTGTCCAATGGATTGTCCCACTGTGCCCCACGCGTGAGGTATAGTGGGACAAAGAGGACTTTTTTATTAATAGCGACAATAACATCCTTGTTCAAAATTGCAAAACTGTAAATGTGCTAACATGTAGGCAACACTTAGAATTAATGTGAATAATTTCTGAAAATAAAATCATGAATCTAACAACTAAATTTGCACAACCACAAAAAAATGTTCCAATTGTAATCTAAAAAAAACTTTACTCTTCTCCTTTCCCCTAAAAAAGAAAAAAAAATTCTTGTTTTAAATTTGAACAAAAATAAAAAAGAGGAAAGAAAAATGAGAAGGAAATCAACCAAATCCCTTTCCTTCTCTTTTTTATTTCTTTCGTCTTTTTCATTTTTATCATTATCAAATCATAATAAAAATAATTTGTATAAAATAACAATAATTTTTATTTCCTCTTTTTTATTTTTTTTTCAAGTGAATAACAAAAAAGTTTTCTTTTCTTTTTTAGGGGAAAGGAGAAGAGGAAAGTTTTTTCAGATTGCAATGGGAACATTTTTTGACGGTTGTCCAAATTTAGTCGTTAGATTCTTGATTTTATTTTTAGGAATTATTTACATTACTTAATTATTAGACGTTAAAAAACTTTAAAAATTCGATATTAATCTCATTTAAATATCTTAAATGTTAATTTAGCTGACTTGGATTGGAGGTCATTTATATTTCAGGTTTATTTATAGCTTGTTTGGCTTTGAACGTTTTACTTGATTATTATTTGTCATCGAGAGAGCACCTTGTCAGCGGTGCTCTCACTGCTGGCTACTAATTTTATTTTTATTTTATTTTTATTTTTGTTTTTTTCTTAATTTATTTTATTTCACTTTAATTTTAATATATATTTTTTTTGTCTTGATAAGGGTGCTGTATGAGTGCCGAAACGTTGGTGATTATTTTATACAAATGCTTTTTATAGTGATTTGATCATGATAAAAATAAAAAAGACGAAATAAATAAAAAAAAAGGAAGGGGATTCGGTTGGTTGACTTCTCACTTTTCTTTCCTCTTTTCATTTTTTTTAAATAGAAAACAAGAATTTTGTCTGTTCTTTTTCAGGGAAAAGGAGAAAAGTATTTCTCAGATTGCAATGGGAATATTTTTAGGTGGTTGTTCGAATTTAGTAGTTAGATTCTTGATTTTGTATTTAGGAATTATTCACATTAACTTTATTATTGGACGCTAAAAAGGGATTTTTAATTTGATATTAATCTCACTTAGATATCCTCAGATTACACTTAGTATTACAGAATAACATTTCTAATTTAAAAAAAAAGCAGATGGAAAAAATATGAAAAATCAACCTCATACATCTTTAGCTTCCTTTACAAGCTCTTCAGCCCTTCAGCAAGCTCTTCTGCTCTATGGCTTCTTGTGTCTCTATGAATAAGCGCTCATTCACAGATTCTAACTATTCTTTTCACGGTCTGCCTCTGGGCACGCTCCCGTTTACTTTACCTTGATAGACTTGTCTCGCTACCGTACAGCACTGTCTGTGTAAATATAGAAATATATATTACCTTTTTAGATGTACATGATATATTTTTACTTCTGATAATGGTTCCTGCTCTACCGTTAACCTTCTAACCCTCGTTTAAATGCATATCTAACTCCCCATCTATATTTCGATCACCAGTAAATAGGCTGCCCAGATGTACTTACTTATCAACTTGATCTATTCTCTTATCGTTTAGGATAATGTTGCATAATGTTTTCTCACATTTTCGTTAAAATACCACCATTTTGGTTTTATTCACGTTCATTTTGAAGCCCATGTATAGATAATAAATAGCCATGAGGATATAACGCATCCTTGCCTTATACCTTGCGTAATATCGAAACAGTCACTTAGTTCCCCATTTACTCCTATACTCGCTTTATTATTGCATGTAAAATTATATTTGCTGGTTATTTTTTAACGTTTCAAATTCCTAAAAAATGAAGGTGATCGCGAATTTAATAAAAAAATTCAATTTTTATTATTTCGCTAAACTTTTCTCGAATCACGTAGTCCGGAGCCGGCCGGTTACTGGCTGGGTGAACCCTGGTTTATATCACATGATCGGCAGCCGACCAGGCACTCGTCAGCTTAATTTTTTCGTCGAAATTAAACATTTTTTAAGAGCCATAACATTATCAACAATGTAATTATGGATTCTAGATGAATTATTATTTGAAAATTATAATTTAAGGATTTCTTAGATCAGTGAAACAGAAGTGAGCTTCTTTAAACTCATGCATAGTGGCGTTCTTAGTTCAAATCCGGACTGAGGCATATTTTTTCTTGTCCTTAAAATATGACTTGTGCGAAGTAACCGATGTAGCATCGCTATTTGTTTTAATTATAAATTTTTGTTTAAAATGCATATGCACAAAGATATAAAGTTGTGTATGTAAAGCATACATAATACATTAACACACGTGATACATATAGTATTTGAAGATGAACACGATTCTCTAGCAGCATTTTAAGGGAAATTTCCTTGAAAATTATAGGAATAAAAACTTGTATGATGCCCAGATTCTTTTTCACAAATTTTGAATGTTCAAGGCCATGATCCACTTTAAAATAATTTTTATAGTTATTTTTTTTTACAAATTTAAAATTTTTTAATTTTTCAAATATTTATGTTTTAACCTTCACCATGAAAATTTACCGAGGTGCATTCATATTTTCAAATTTCTACTATTTCTAATTTTTATTTAACTGAAATTCATTTCACTGGATGAAAACCTGCCCTATTTTCCATTTTTTCGAATTATCGTTGGACCTAGTTTGTATCTTCCCGAATTAGCATTTGGCCTAATTTTATTTTTGCGGATTCATATTTGAGATCGCGCAGAAATTACATAACACTAATATTAATATTATTTTTTTCACTATAAATTCCACGTTTTTAATCCACGAAGAAAAATAGCAATAATATTACATTCCTTTGGGTTTGGTTAATGAAACACCTAATCCAAATTGTAAGAAATGTTTTCCAGTTATCGTTGCTCATCTCGTTTACAGAAGCAGATTTTTATTTTTTAGACAAAAAATTAAAATGACTAATGGTGCTTTTTTGCAATTTTTGGCTCTTTTTAAGTGGCCTCTGAACTATCTAAGCAGTTTCATTACGTTCAAAAAAATAGTGGCGTGTTCTTTCTTTTTGAAAAGAATGAAATGTAGGTAAAATACTTTGAAAATTTTTTAGTACGTATGCAATTAACTAAATATAAAAATGATTTTATATTATTATTTTTTATCAAAACCTGTAGGCATAAGAAACTTTGCAACAGTTTTTGAACCCATAGAATTTTTTTCTATAATTTGGAAAACTTCGCCAAAGCAGAAAAAAAACCATTTCACCAACAACTTTTTGATGATTTTAAAAAGTTTTACTTTGTGTAGCTTTAAAAACTTTCGAACCCTTTGTGTTGTACTAAAATAATCTATTTTTTTATAACTGGTTATCTACCCTGGATACCTCCATTTTCACACAAAAAACAAAAATAAAAATTGAAAAACAATCTTGTTGACTCCTATGTCTATCCTGTTATATTATTTGACTACTTTTAAAAAATTTATTACATTAAAAAAAAAATATTACACAATATTTCTCTAATAAATTCGAAAAATAAGAATTAGTCAAACTATAATTCGGCTAAACAAAAATTATGCCAGATGGTTAATTAATACAAATTAGATTGATGTCAAAGAGTAATTCGGAAAAAAGGTAAAGAATGAGTTCAAAATCTAATTCGGATTAATAGAAATTTGGGTAAATTATCATAAAACACTGTCGTTGGCATTTGAAATGAGTAAAATAATGATTTAATTGCTTAATGTTTTCGTACCATTTTTTAAATGGTAAAAAATATGCTTCTTGACTCCAGTTAATAGCTCTTTTTCCTCCTAATGTACTTTAAAATTCAGTTCAATCCAATAAATGCACCATTATTTTGTTACTGAAATTTTTGTTTGGATTTTTTAATCGTGATAAATGCAATGTTTTCTTAATAACACAACAATGACATGTTTCTTTGTCTTAAACTAAATAAAAAATGTTTTATCACATTTTGTAGCAACGAAAATTTCATCATAATATTATTTGCTTAAAGAAAACATTTTTTAAATTTCCATTATTTTAAATTTTCAACTTCAAAAGCTGAGTAGAAAGCAATAACAGATAATTTTTTCCCCACGTCTATCGTATGTCAAACCACAACTTTTTTGCACGATTAAATTGATAAGTTTAATTTCAATATTTCAAGTCTACTCTGATAGAGAAACTTGTAGAGCACTTATAAAAATGTTTAAGTAAGGTTTTTTTTTATTAGTGCCAATTTCGGATACCTATTTTTCTCTGCTTTCAAATACTTGCATACTATAAAAGTAAAAAAAAACTAATATCTCAAAGTCAGCCATCATCTAAAAAGTACAGTTTCTAAAAGTTATGATGATGACCAAGAAAGATATGTATCGAAAATTAGGTTGATGTTCTTGAACACACGTTTTGAAAACGAGAAACTACATTGACAATAATAGTGTAATATATTTCTAATGAGACCGTATACTCGAGTACAAATGGAAATGTCTCTACAAATAAAAATCTTACAATCAGTTCTGAAAAATCGAATTGGTACTTTTTTCAGGACACTTTGTTCGAAATTTGGTCACCTTGCGTCCTGAAGGTCATTTGTGGAAGAGGGCCCTCCCATCAGGGGTCTCCAATAAAGGGGCCTGATTTATTTGAAATTACGTTACCCAACGGCGCGGCGCGGCCCTGGTAACGCGCGTTACCTAATTGAGAAACGCAATGGTCGGTGAGTTATCGCCATTGGCGAGAGAGTCACCTCGACGCGTCGACTTGGAAACGCGCCTCGAAGAATCGCGAATAGTTTTACGGCTCCAGGAGGGACATCCTCGCCCATGCGACCTGCAATCCTGCATCCTACGTCTTGCGACAACGCGGCTCAGCCCGACCACACGCGTCGACAAGTAGATAAACTGATTGAAATACGACCTGCATTATCTATCTCCCCTACCAGCATCCTTCTCCGCTCCTCCCTCACCTTCTTTTGGCTCTTTTGCTTCAGAAAGGTGTGTGCATTCAACGAAACGGCCCCCTGCCCTGGTCAAGTGGTCACTCTTGGCTGTTGGCTCTGGATTCTTAGGTCTTATCTTTGGATTTTTTAGTCTTCCTTGGTCATTCTAAGTTCATTCTAGAATCTACATAGGTACATGTCTATTTTGCCACATGTGGTCAGTGGTCAGATGCTGAGATGGTGAGATGTTTGACATAGTGACCAGTTTTCGCTGCCGCTCACCGAACTACTGGAGCCCACGACTGGCTCATGACAATATGACACTGCTATTCAACGACTTCCAGTCTTATAACTCTTCGTGACCCAAAGAGACTTCTGACGTTAAGTACCTCGATTCTCTCTTTCAAAATTCGATAATACTTCATGGATTGACTTTTTACACCTTTCAAGTGCAAAGGTCACGAGTTTAGAGACTTTGGTCTTGTAGTTCAGGCATCTGGTAGTTTTTTACACTGTAAATGTTTTAACAAGGACTAACATAAGTAGAACGCGATTTTTTCACAAAGTTGTTGTTCGAGTTCTTCTGATACAAAAGACCCCGTTCACATCTATGGAAAATATGGTACAAGTCAAATTGGCTGAAAGTGTAGTATAATGTAGTTTATAATATCCTGATTAAATTAAGTTCTTAGACACTGGGACTAAAAAACGCCAGGTTTCGAGATAGGAGGGAACAAATGTCAGTTTTCATGGACGCGAAAAGAGTTCCAGGGACCCTCGAAGACTGTTTGGCACTACGCTCAGGGATCATGTCAAACTCTCTGTTGCTTTGATATTTTGTAGCTTGGGACCCCCCAACAATAATATCTCTGCCTGAATGTCGAGAAAAGTATACTTTTTCGAGAGTGTTAAACCAAAGTTAACGTTTCATGCATACTCGAGGAGTTACACGGACCCTCAAGGATTGTTTTTCACCAGGCTCAGGGATCATGTCGAACACTATGTTCCTTGGATATTTTGTAGTTTGGGACCCCTAAAGAATAATATCCATGTTTAAAGGTCAACGAAAGGATACTTTTCCGTCGGTTTTGCATCGTATGTCGCTTTTCATGCAGTTACAGCGACCACAGAGGACTGTTCGGCACCACGCTCAGGGATGATGCCGAACTCTCTTTTCCTTTCATATTTTTTAGATTAGGTTCCCCCTAATAATAATATCCATGTCTTAATGTAGAGAAAAGAATACTTTTTCGTAGGTGCTGTACCAAAGTTAACGTTTCATGCACACTCGAGGAGTTCCACGGACCGTCTAGGTCTGTTTGAGACCACGCTGAGGAATCATGCCGAACTCGCTGTTTCTTTGATATTTTGTAGCTAAGGGCCTCCTGATCGATAATATTTATGTCATACCCAATTCGCTGTCCATCCAATTAAGGAAAAAAATCCTGGTTATCAAGACAATATGAACACGATATCAGTGCATGATCCTGAACTCTTCTCACCTACATGAAAAGCGATATACGATTAAACACCGATGGAAAAGTATCCTGTTCTCGACCTTCAAAAATGTTCTCTGTGGTCGCTGTAACTTTTCTTATCTGCGTGAAAAGCGACATACGATGCAACACCGACGGAAAAGTATCCTTTCGTCGACCTTTACACATAAATATCATTGTTTAGGGGGTCCCAAACTACAAAATAATTAGGGAACATGAAGTTCGACATAATCCCTGAGCGTGGTGTCAAACAGTCCTCGAGGGTCGGTGTAACTGTTCTCATATGTCTGAAAAGCAACATATACGATGCAATACCGATGGGAAAGTATCTTTTTCTCAACCTTTAGTCATGAATATTATTGTTCAAGGGGTCCCAACCTACAAAATATCAAAGGCACCGAGTGTTTGGTATGATCCCTGAGCGTGGTGCCAAACTGTCCACAAGGCTCGGTGTAACTGTTTTCATCTACATGAAAAGCGGCATACGATGCAACACGGACGGAAAAGCATCCTTTCGTCGACCTTTAGACATGGATATTATTGTTTAGGGGTCCGAAACTACAAAATATGAAAGGGACAGAGAGTTCGGCATGATCCCTGAGCGTGGTCCCAAACAGTCCTAGAGGGTCCGTAGAACTCCTCTCGCGTCCATGAAAAGTTACATTTGTTCCCTCCTATCTCGAAACCTGGCGTTTTTTAAACCCAGTGTCTAAAGATTTTATTTCATCAGGATATTATAAACTACGTTATACTGCAGTTTCAGTCGATTTGACCTAGAGAATAAAGAAAATTCTGAGGGTGGGAAGTGTTTCAGGTAATCGTTCAAGCAGGTTAATAGTTAGCTAATTCTCCCAACTGAGATAAACTTTCCGTGGTTTCCAGCCTGTAACGTGCTTTCTCTAGCGAAGTGCGCCGGAAATACTTATGATTCACTAAAATGAGTTTACACCAGTCGCAGTCACCCTTCTGGCGACTATCCCAATTCGCAAATTACCTGCAACATGTTATACACCTAGTTTTTTGTGCTAGCACTGCTGTGCAAAAAATGAAGGGGGTAACTATTCCCATGTAGTTACTGCTTTTTTTTGCTATATGGTACAATTGATCTATTCAAAATTCTAAGCAAATTACTGAAAAAGAACCCTTTACCTTTAATATGTGCAGAGTTATAACCCTTGAATGTAACCAATCTCTCTAAATCTGAATTAGTAAAATTTTACGAATTGATAGTAAAATTTCACTAATTCAATTAGCGAGAATTCTCTTAGTAACAACTGTAGAAAACTATTAAATCGATTAGTAAAAATTATCCATTTATGAAATTACTGAAATTCCACGAAACAATTAGTATAATTTCGCTAAGCAATTAAATGAGGGTTAATATTCAATTAATATTCAAGATTATTTGCGGTGCCCTTTAACCCCAAAACGAAAAGAAAGTCAAATAAAGGAAAACGTCATCTATGATTTAACATGGCAGGCATGGAGAGATTAGAAATTAAAAAAATTCAATTAAAAACAGCTGAAGCTAAGACTAAGGAAGCTAAAAAGGAAGAACGAAAACAGCGAAATGAAATTTCAGAAAAAGCCCAAGAACATAGAAATAGAAAAAAATTAGAAACCAACGAGACTATGAACTAAAAAAAATCAATCTTTAAATATTAACGATCTTATTGATTCTGCTAAAGGAGTAAATTGAAAAAGAAAGTAAAAAGCCAAAGACACTTACATTAAGGAAAATGAGTTCTCGAAAAATACCGATTCTACTGAAGCATAGACAAAAGAAGCTAAGGATCACCACCTACAAATTTTAACTAGACAGGTACTGATAGTTAAGTTATTTAAGTCAGATTATTTGTTTATAAATGAAAAACAATTGATAAAAATTGTTTTTCTTCACTATTAACTTCTTGGCGATACTATTAAAGTTTAGTTTAATCTAATTCCTTCACCATTTCCTCTTCATATGACTGGGGTATCAATAATTGGGTCCACCCCTGCCAAGAATTGCATTTTTAGGTTAGCATGCTAATTGTAATTTTTTTAGTTTCAAATATATATTTAGGTAAATAAAGCTTAGAATTTAAGACTCTATTATGTTTGCCTTAACTTGCCAACAATTGGGTACATTGCCCTGGATGATGTTGTTAAGATTTCTTCTTATAGTACAAAGAGATGATAAAGCTCTTGCCAGAATGGATTTTTAATTAAAAAATTTTTAATATTACAGGCGTCTATTTAAAGATTCGAGTTTTAAGAAAAAAACTAAACTGATGTAAATGTCTAAGAAAAGATCAGAAAAAAATAGAAGATTCATGTAGTTGTAATAAACCTGAACTGGAAGTTCAAAACTCTAAGCCTAAGGTTTCTAAAACTCCCTAGGAAGCAGTTTTCAGAAAAGTAGGATAAACTGCGGCATCGAATTTTTTGATTTCAGGAACAACAAGAAATTTTTGTCACCTTCTACAGAAACTTTGATAATTAAAATCTTAACTTTTCTTTCGTTCACCGAAGTTAGAAGCTGAATTTCTGAGCGCACACATGATTATTCCCACAAATAGTGCATGTTTTATCAAATTGGTGTTTTTTGAATAATAATAAAACTGATGTATCGAAAGCGCATTCAATATTTAAAAATTCAATCCTGCTTTTGAGTTTGTTCGAAAAAAGCCGACTTTGTGAGACAAAACAATTATTTAAATCAATTTTTTAAATTGATTGAATATTATTTTAAAATACCGATAATTATTCCACAACATCTACAATAAACATTTTTAGCAAAAAACGAGAATAAAGTACTCAAAGTTGCAGATTTCCGGCAGAATTTACATTTTTGGTAAATAAGGGTACTTTTCGGGCGGATCTCGAGACAGTGAGGGTACGTGGGTTAGCTTTCGCAGATGATAAGGACAATCAAAGACTTAAAAAGAATGGTCAACAAACTGAATGCAAGCATGAAGAAAATAGTCATCGAAACTAATGTTCATAAAATAAAAATTATGGTATTCTAAGGAAAATGAAAGAAAACAATGTGCGTATTTCTTGGTAGCCTATTCACTAGTGACACAAAAAGATAGATGGGGTAGTTAGATAAGCACATGAATAAGAAATAAAAATATAAATTTATAAAGTAAAGCTAAAAAGGCAATACATAATTCTATATATTTGTACGGACTGTGACTTACGGTAGCGAGACGTTACCTATCAAAAAAAGGATATAAGTAACATTATAGCGATTAAAATTAAATTCCTGCTCATAATATGCGGAAAAATACTGATGGACAAACTGAGTAATGAGATAATTCTAAAAGAATGTGGTGTATAGGAGACACTAGTTGACACATGGGTAAGAAATCGGTTAAGATGGTTCGGGCATGTTGAGAGAATGTAAGATGAACGACTCACGAAACAAGTGTATAAATGTGAAGTAAATGACAGCTTGCCCAGTGGCAGGCCGCGAAACAAATGGTTTAAATGTGAAAATGAGACCCTATGTCGAAAGAGACTTGAGAAGCCATAGAAACCCGAGAGCTTGTATAAAAAAATGTATGAACGTAAAGGAAGCTAAATAAGGATGTCAGGACAGAAGCGTGTGACATCAAATAGAGGATTTCAAAAGATTCAAAAGAATTTCAAAGCATTTCTAAATATTATAAAGGATTTTAAGGAAGTTTTTTCATAACTTTCATAAATTTTCATAACTTTCTAAAGCTTTAAAGAGATTTCTGTAAGATCTCAGTTAATTTTAGAGGAATTGAAAATATTTTTAAGGCATATCGTAATATTTTGAAATTTCAAGGATTTTAAAGAATAATACGGGGTTATAATGGAATTTTCAAAATTTCAAATGATTTAAAGGGTCTTAAAAATATATCTGAAGTTATAAGAATTTCAAAGAATGTTCATATGATTTAAAAAATTTTAAGGTATTTACAAAATTTTCAAAAGAATTATTTTTATTCCCAAGTATTGCTAAAATTGTCAGGTATTCTACGAGATCGAAAATTCCTTTTCCAAAAATTTTTTTTATAGTAATTTTTCTGAGTTATATTATAATCAACTATTTATTTAAATAGTGCAAAATACTTATAATGTAGAAAGCGTCCAAAATTTACTTTGTCATGCAACGCAATTAGCTTATCGTGTCATTATTATTATTTATTATTATTACACCATTAAGCCGTTTCCCTTTCGGGGTAGGCGTGACTCACTCGGTAGGGAGGGGATTAGTGTGA
>JAAAKG020132578.1:0-14461 GCA_010014905.2 Druon quercuslanigerum
CGATTTGAAGATCAGTGCGAGTAAAGAAGCATTTATTTAAGTATAAGATAGGTGACGATATTTACTTACGCCTCTAGAAAATGAATTTTTCGTAAAAACTCCCACGCATTCCGAGCTACCGTGCGTATATTACACTGACTACGTGAGACGCTATTAACTTTGCATCTTATAGTGCAGATGGCGCTTAATCGTGTTTCTATTCAAATTTAACAGTGGGTGGCAAACTTACCCCTATGGCGAACTTGCCCCAGTCTCCCCTACTTATTGTAAATTATCAAAATTATCACATTTCACATTATTATTTATGATATAAATATTGA
This sequence comes from Druon quercuslanigerum, assembly GCA_010014905.2. Classification (NCBI taxonomy): domain Eukaryota; kingdom Metazoa; phylum Arthropoda; class Insecta; order Hymenoptera; family Cynipidae; genus Druon; species Druon quercuslanigerum. Next base: position 321 of record JAAAKG020132578.1, read on the forward strand.
ATAACAAAGTATCGAATTCACATAATTGTATAAGTATTTAAACTTTATTTAAACACAAAGAAGGCAATATTTGAAATATTTTTTAAACACTAGATATTCATCTTAATAAGGAATTCTTTTTCGGTCTGATAGTCTAATTTAGTACCAGCTCCCGTCTTGGTTGGTTACTTATTTTGCTGACATAATATTGACAAATAATCCGAGAGAGCGACCTAAGGCATCCAGTCCATGCAGCAACCAGGACGGCCGGATCTCGGATTAGCTGGAATGAGGCGTGCGTTGACCAATCAGAAACGTTCCGTGGAGAGAGTGTCGTTCTCGAACCGAACTCGGCCGAAGTGTTTGAATTTTTTAATATAGCGCCAAAAGGCGTCACGGGTTACGGTCATTCCGGTCCTCAGTGTCCCCAGAACGTGGCGCTTTTTTGCCCCGTGTAAAGCCGAAAGTGCACGAGCACGAACCTGACCTCTCTCGACTTTAGGAATGATGATAGCTGCTCCTAAAATTGATTCCGGTTTTCAAATCCCGAATTACCTTAGAATCGTTAGACTTATTCTGAAATTTATATATTCTGAATATTCTGAAATATATATATATATAGAAGACAGGATTTTAGGATCGACAGTACCTATAACTTACATTTTTAACTGAAACTTTTATTTTATATTCTAGTTTGCAGTTTAAAAAATTAGTTTTGATCCCGACAAAAAAAAAAAATTTTTTACCCAAAAAATTAATTTTTTATTGAAATAAAAGAATTTTTTAACAAGAGGAAGAGTTTGCTCCCAAAAAAGATGAATTTTCAACGAAAACGATAATGTTTATAAAGAAAAACTTATTAAACAGAATTATTCCATTTTCAACTTAAAAAAAATCTTAAGCTGAAGAAATAAATAGTCAACCAAAGTTGGGTCAGTTAAACTCTTGCATAAAAAATGAAATTTTCAACAAAATAATTCAATTGGTGACGATAAAAATTAATTTTTAGTAAAAAAGATTAATTTTCGACAAAAAATAAAAAAATAGATTCTACAACAAAATAGTGAAATTTTTAACAAAGAAATAAATTTGCGAACAAAAAGACTCATATTCTTCCAAAAATGACGAATTTTTAATAAATAACGTAAATTTTCAACCACATTGCCGAATTTTCAACTAATAACGATAAAGTTTCAACCAGAAATACAATAATTACATTTTCAGTAAAAAATACTTATTATTGCCCCAAAAAAACAAAATTTTAACAAAATGGTTAAAATTTCAAGCAGAAACTTATTTTGAAAACAAATAATTTACTCTTCAATAAAGTAATTGTTTACCGAAAACAGAAACGAAAAAATTTTAAAATCAACAAAAAAGAATAATCTTTAACCAAAATTTTTTCAAATAAGCAGAATTTTCGTCGAAAGAAATAAATTCTTAATTGAATTTATCAATTATGAAGAAAAAAACAACACATTTTCCACAAAATTGTTAAAGTTTCAAATTAAAAAAAAATCTTAACCTAAAACGATACATTTAAATTCTTATGCCAAAAAACTAATTTCCAACAAAAAACCTTTATTTTTGTACAAAATAGTTAAATTTTTAGCCACAACAAAAAAAGAATTTTTTAACAAAATTGTTGCATTTTCAATCAAAAATAGTTTTATGCCAAAAAACAAGAATTTTAAAATAAAAATAAAATGGTCCATTTTCAAACAAAAACAATCAAATATTCGACAAAATATTTTAATTATCAATCAAAAACATTAGTTTGTAGCCGAAGTGGATGAGTTCTCATATAAAAAGAATAATTTTTTATAAAAAAAAAATTATCAACTACAGAAGATGATGTAAAAAAAATAGAACAACTTTTCAGCAAATTTGTTGAATTTTATCTTTAAAAATGAGATATGAGATAAAAACTCAATTTCTGACAAAGTAGTTTAATTTTCGACGGAACAAATACATTTTCATTTGAAAAATATAAAATTTCAACCAAAAATAAAACAGTTAAATTTTCAAATAAAAAATTCAATTTTAAGAAAAAAAACTATCGAATTAACAGTAGAATAGTTAAACTTTTTAACATATATTTGAATGTCCATTAAAAAACATAAATTTTCAACTAAGAATGGAATATTTACATTTTCAGTAAAACAAAGTTGTAAATAACGAAGTTTTAACCAAATTTTTACATTCTAAATAAACAAATTAATTTTTAAACAAGAAAAAGAATTTTTAAGAAAATAGTTAAAAATTCATTAAACTTTCATTTATAACGAAAAAAATAGAAGGATTTCAAGTAAATCTGGTAAAGTTGCAACCATTTTCAAGCAAGAAGAAGAAAATTTTACCGAAATAGAACAATTTCAAAAAAGACATGAATGTTCAACCATGCAGTTGAATTTGTCAACTGAAAAGGAGAATTTTTTAACCAGAAATGTAATGGTTTATTTTTCAGCTTCAGAAAAAGAAATTTATGCATTGTTAACAGAAACATAATGAATTTCTATTAAAAATGTTACTTTTCAAATTGAAAGAAAAATTTGGTACCAAAAAGAAAAATTTTTAACTAAAAAACAAAATGGAATTTTTCATTATTTCTTTGCGATCAAGTTTAAGATTTGCATATTTTCCAACATAATTTCGAAAATTTAGAAAAATGGTATTTTTAACCAAAGAGATAAATTTGTAGAAAATAATAAGTGAATAATCGGAAAACACTAAATTTTTGACAAATAATTCCATTTTTAATCAAAGAGATGAATTTTCATCTAACATTATAGGTTTTTAACTAAAATGATAAATCTTTATTCAAAAAATACAATTTTTTACAATAAGAGTTAAATTTTCAACCAATGAATCTTTAAGAAAATTTTGTAAAACCTTGTAGATATACAAAATCATTCAATTTCTTCTAAAATTGTAGCGAAATTTTTTGAACACAAATAAATATTTGTTTTAAAAAACTAAAATTTTTAAGATCATTAAAAATTTCTCCAAATTTGGTAAAACATTTAAAATTTCCGTGAAATTTTTTATAACATCCTTGAATATTTAAAATCCTTAAAAATGTTTTTAAAACCCCCCGAATATTTTTGAATTTTTTAACAATCGTCTAAAATCTTTAAATTTTTAAAAATATTATAAAACGTTTAAAATAATTTATATCTCTTGAAAGGCCACAAAAATCTCTTTATATTGTTAGAATAATCGCATTATAAACAAAATAATACTGATAATACAATTTTCATATTTTAAGCCTTGAAAAGCAGATTAAATTATTATTTCTGATTAAAAATCGTCACAAACTTGAGGCACAAGATATGAAAAAAGAAATTTATGTAATTAAAAAATAGTTTTTATCAAAATGTTTTAAGAAGAAGCAAAATAATTTCCACTTCATCTAGGGGCTGTTTAAAATCTACCAAAAAAGTTAATTTTCCACCAAAGATAAAAATTTTTAACAGAAAAATAATTTTTAAAGCTTGTAATAAAAATTTCAAACAAAAAAGAAAAATTTTCAACTAAATTGTTAAATTCTTTACAAACAGTTCAAATTTAAACATACAAAAATGAATTTTTAATCACCTAATCCAATTAAAGAAATATATTTTTTTAAAGTCAAGCAGTTTTTTCATCTAAGTGTTTGAATCTTTAAGCGAAAATGTATTTCTAATCAATTTGTCGAATTAAAACAAAAAAAAAAAATTTTTTTTAAAGTCAACTAGTTTTTTCAACAAAATTGTTAAATTCTTTATTAAACAGTTAAACTTTGGTTGATTTCCGGGTCTTACGAATTTTAAGTGGAAAAGATTGATTTTAAGGGCAAAAAAAAAGTCATTTAAAAGAATACAATAAAAAAAATTCCAAAATTGAAATTAATTTTAAATTCTCTAAACAACCCCCCCCCCCTGCCCTGAAAAGCGTGAAAAGTTATTATCATTTCAAATAAATTATACTAAGTTAATAATTTTTTATTTTTTAAAACAACTTTGTTACTTAATATCGTAAAAATCTATTATTTTCTGTAAATAATAACAGAATTAAAAAAATTTTAAAGTAATAAATTTTTAAAGGATATTTAGTAATTATTTAAACATTTCTTATTTTTTTAAACAGTTTTTTTTCATGTAAAGCGAGAAAGCTTATCCTTTTCTGCAATTAATGACAAAATTAACGGATGCCTAGAGTAATGTTTTTTGTTACCACACATTTAGCAATTTTTTAAACAATTTTTTTTCCTTATGTCGTGAAAAATTATTTTATGTACAATAATTGATACAGTTAACGAATGTTAAGGGTAATATTTTTGTTTCAGAGAAATACCTAGATTTTTCGAATCTCTTACACAATGTTGCTGACTATACAATATTTTCTTATTTCAGAAAGTATACCCTATTTTATTTAAACCATAATAATTTGTTAACAAATTAAAATATACTTCAAAAATATATTTTGCTCAGCGTTCTTTAATTGTGTAATTATTTTCAGAAAATAATAACTTTTTACGATTTTAGGAGAGAAAAATTTTTAAAGCAATGAAAGTTGTTTAAATAATGAACAAATATGTTGGACAAGAATTAAAACACCTAACGTTTATCAACTTTGTATAATTTATCCCAAATTAAAATTTTTTAAAGCAATTTAACTTTATTATTAAAATAATTGGAAATTCGTCAATTATCGACTAAAAATAATTCATGTTGAAAAAATTCCAAAAAATAAAGTCTTCAGCATGAACTTGATAGAAAACTATTTTTTGGGGGCATTTTTCGGGCACAATAAAAAGGGGAGAAAGGTGTAAAATTATAGGTTATTTGTTAAAAATTATTGTTCTAAAACACATTTAAATTTTTAGAAAAATTTAACAGGTATAAATTTGAACCACCCTTATGTGAAAATTACTGTATTTAATTTTTTATACTAAGATCCCCCAACTTTAAAAATCTGGAAAAAATTTTAATACTAGCCCCTTGGGTAAATATTCTGAAGTAAAAAAACTGAGATAGCACTAAAGTTTTAATCTCACACAAAAATCAGAACAAAAATTTGAAAATTTGTATTGAGTTTGAGTTTCCGGCTATTTTTGTTTGTTTCAAAAAATTATATAATGCGGCGGCTAAAGGTTTGAAATTAATTTTATACTAAATTATATTAATAATAAAATCAAATTATATATTATTTAGGCATTGATTTTTCGAGCGAAAAATATGGAACTTAAAATCCAAAATAATTTATTTTTCAACGAGCAAGTTGAATTTTTTAACCAATCAAATTACTTTTTACTTAAAAGATTTTGATTTTCTTTTTGGATTATATTATTATGTTGAAAATCCGTTCTTTTTTTGTGCAACTTTTTTTTATCTAAAAAAATTGATTGTGAAGCCACGTGATTTGTTAAATAAATATCAATTTTTATATAAAAAACAACTCGTATAGGTTTCAAAAAATATATTGACTCGTTTACTAAATACACATGGTTATTTATTTTTAAATGAAAATTTAACTATCCTATTTTTGAGAATTAAATTCTTTTATTAAAAGTTTATTATTTCAATTAAATATTCATCGAATTCATAAAACTATTGTACTTTTTTTAGATTTGGTTTAATATTTAACTTTATTGTTGAAAATTAAATTTTTTTTGTGAAAGATTCTTTATTCTTGTGTACAAAAATATTGAGTTTTCAACCAAATGGTCGAATTTTCAACGAATTGTTAGATATTTGGAAAAAAAAATTAAACTAAAACTCAAAACAATTCTTTTTTAAAACACAGTTAAATTTTTTAACAAAGAATATGACTTATCACGAAGAGAATAAAAACATTAGAAACTCTTGTAAACTTCAACAAAATCTATTACCTTATGTAACAAATTCACACATTTATTAATTTAAAACTGAAAATTCAACTGTTCCATTTTTCGACATTTGATTTCTGTTATTTAAAACAAATTATTTTAAATATAGATTTATTTTTGTAGCAAAAAATGCGTCTCTTTGGTTAAAACCTAAAATATGTTAATACTTAGTTTTATTTTTTTGTAAACAAATTAATTTTTTGATTGAAAATGTAAATAATTAAGGAAAAATAATCAACTTTTAGGAAGAAAATTTAATCTCTCTTTATAGGAATTTTAGCATTTTTCGGTTCAGAATCTGTTAACATTTTTGGTGAATTTTTAAATCCCAAATATTTTAGAAACGTTTTATCTTTTTCTGGTAAAAATTTAAGTATTTGTTAAAGATGTAGGTGTCTTTGAAAGCGTTGTGTAAATATTGATTTTCGAAACACAAAGGTAGATTATTTTCATCTAAAGTTTATAAAAAGAATGCCAGACATTGGACACTTTCTATTATTATATTATAATAAACACAGGTGATATGAACGAAATTACCATAAATAAAATATTGCTAATGAGAAATGCATTTATTTCAATGAAACAAAAACATAATTTAAAAAAAAGACACACACGTATTTAAATTTTAAAATTATGTTAACAATATCACTGAACGTGATGTAAAACCACTTTAGCGTTACATTATTATTATTTTTTCTGAAGTATTAATGTCGTGAGCTGGATCCTGAACCTCCAACATGATTCGAAGAATGTGAAGGATTAGGATTATTATGGTACTGTTGGTCATAATTTTGGAAAGCATTTGGTGTGAGTTGAGATCCTGAATTTCCAGCATGATCCCAAAGCGGAGAAAGAGTAGGAGAATCACCACGATCAAAACCGTGATTGAATATGTGATGATCATTAGAGCCACTCCACATTGAATCTTGTTGATATTGAAAAGGTTGTGCAATTGGAGATCCTAAACTTCCAAAATGATCTGCATGTGATAAAGGATAAGAAGAACCCACAGGACTTAAAGGATCGTAATACTTTGGGTCAGTATTATTAAAGTGGTTTATATTATTGTTCATTAACTCTTGTTGATAAGGGAAGACCTGGTTTGGAAGATGAGGTTCTGTACTTCGAAAATGATCAAAATGCGGTGGAGGATTTTGAGCGACATTAGCATCATAATTATGATGGTGTCTTATTTTCTTACGATATTCGTCTTGCATAAATGCACTATCTATTTCTTGCGGAGGAAGAGGTGTTTTTCCTGATGGAGCTTCAAGAGGAGTTTGAATATGAGCTACAGTATGAGGAGGACCTTGCGGATAATTTTTTTGAAACACCCGGAAATGATCATCAATTGTCATCCGATTATCAGGTTGATGACTATAGGAAGATCCTCCTAGAAGAATTTGACTACGTTCTGTATAAGATTTCCTATAAAGTGCTTCAGCTTCCCTTAGTTTTTTTGTTTGTGACATGGGAACTTCGGATGGACTAGTTTTTGGTTTGTGTTTTTTATCCAATATCGTTTCTGGGACTGACACCATCTGATTCGTCTTTTCGTCATAAGCGAGTCGTTGAATAACACGATACTTTGGTTTAGGTTCACGGTGAGTTTTTTCACGTAAATCCAACTTATTCATGTTTTTATCATAAAAGTGTTCGTGCGTAACACCAGAATTTGAGTGAGATCCAGGAAGAGACTTGTAGTGCTGTTGTTCAGGAGACGAATTGAAAACGAATAGATTTTGGAATTCTTGTTGCTGTTGTTGTTGTTGAGGAGGATATGCCACGTGAGCAGGATACGCATGCCTTGATTTATGTTTGTTAGCAAGATCTAATGCTTCTGTGGAAAGAAAAACATACACAACTCATCATATCAGATCAAAATGATTCTAAAGATATTCACCTGCTGAAATTGTCCGTTGATGAGGTGTTTGAAAATTATAATGGTGTCTAGAAAAATTTTGCACATGAGGCTCTGCTGAAGGTGGATTATACGTTGGATTTGTAAAATTATTTGGTCTGGGGGTCGAAAATATATCTCTTCTATCTTGTTTTTGTTGTGAAAACTTTTGGCCAATGACGATATTTTTCAGCGAACCTGGGGTATCTGTAAAAAGACAAATATAGAAAAATATAGAATAAACTCATCAGATCAAATCTGAATGATCCTATAGATTTTCACCTTCTGACATTGGATGATAAGAAGTGTCCGGTGCTTTTCCTTTATCTTGTTTTTGTTTAGAAGACTTTTGTCCAGGTAAGTAGTTTTTTACAAAATTGGATGTTTCTGTAAGAAGAAAAATATATAAAAATATATATAAAACTCATCTTATCGGAAACAGAACCCAGTGAACACAAAACAATAAACATGCCAAGAACGTCTTTGGGACGTTCGTGAGACGTCCAATGTCATTCATGAAGAGAAATCGAGTTTAAAAACATGGAATATCATTTTTAGGAAAAGGTGACTCAGTCTAAGAAACTTAATGCTATTGATTTTCATTCCGTGAAATCGAAATCAGCCTTCAAAGATGAAAGCAAAGGTTACTCCCGAGCTAAATTGTTTCTGATTTAAGGCCAAAAATATGATTAAACAAAATTATTCAGTTCCGAGAAATAAATGTGGGAGTTTATAATCTCAAAGCGACAGAAACCTAAAACTGCAACATTCTATGTTGACAATCGCGATTAAAAGTGCAATTTTCAGTTCAAAGATAAAATGAAGTATGATAAATTAAGTTGCTCTTTTGGTAAAAAATGAGTTTGACGAGAGAAAGTTAACTAATGCCAGGTAAATTATTCAAAATTTTGACGGTTTATATTTCGTGAGCTTTGAAAATCGCTTTTAAACAAGGACTGAAGATTAATCTAAAAATTCTATAACCCCTTCCCCACATTAGTCCCTTCCCCACCGAGTGAGTCACACCTACCCTGGAAGGGAAACGGCTTAATATTATAATTCTAATAATAATAATAATAATAAGTTCTAAATACTGAGCATTACCTTCTGATCTCCAAAATTATTTTAGGTCGGGGATGGAGAAAAAATAGAACCAAGAAAACGAAACAAACGCGAATCTAAATTAATAACCTACAGAAACCGCATTTACGAATATATTTCCAAAATTAGATAAACGAAAGTATAGATAAGTCAACTTGGGAGGCGCTTATAAAAAATAAAGATATAGAGGGCACATGGACTAAGTTTCAGGATATCATTGTCAGATGTGTGATCGAAGTGTGTGGTACCGCGGATGTAGGCAGAATGTGTGGTAATGCATGGTGGGATGACGAAATTCAGACTCCCCAAAGAGCAAAGAAAGAAGCGTACATGAGAACTTTGAACCTCGCAGATCTTAGCAGTGAGAAAAGAAATAGACGTATAAATTATTACAGACTCAAACACAGAATAGTGAAACGATTAGTTAAAGAAAGTAAGGATAAAATTAGAGTAAAAGGGGATACGAAAATACAAAACGACTTTAAAGAAAGCAAGAAACTGCTTTATGAAAAGATGAAGGGAAATAAAAGTACAGAATTTGTCGACACGAGAAATAGGATAGGGGAAATAATATACGATGGGAATACGATGCGTTAGAAAACTCAATTGAGAAAGTCTGTCTCACAGAGGTTAGTGATACAATTAAGAACGTGAAATGCTGAAATGCTTTAACTCGGTAGCGAGTACATACCACGCAGACTGTGCAAATTGATAAATTTATCAATTCTTAGGTAGACCAAAGTGGGTATTTGCTTGGAAGGTCATATACGTATCAAATATTTAGCTTAAGGAAAATCACAGAAAACAGTTTGAGAGCAGGCAAAAACATTTTCGGTCTATTTGTTGACCTAGAAAAAGCTATAGCAGGGGAAAAAATGTTGTAAAATCGAAATCACTATTCAATGATAAAAGAAAAATCCTGTCCCAAGCTGAATTTTTGCTGAATTGATGCGAAGAAAGCTTGATCAGCCTAAGTTAACCACTATGAAGAAAATAGATTTAGAACTTAAAAATATCAAATATAAGTGACATTTTAAGGTTAAAAAAATAAAAAATTTCATCCGAGATATTCAGTTTCTGAATACTAGTCAAAAAGGTTTTATGTAAAAAAGTTTTTTATATCTAAGTAAATAAACCGAGAACATAAATATTTACTCGCACGGTATCGTACTGTGACAAATAATTTTTATCTGAAATTCTCATAAAATAAAGAAAATCATTTATTTTTTACCAATAAATTTGAATAATTTTAAGATATCAATTTCTATAATTAACACAAATTTTAATTAACATTACATTTCTTTCTAAAAGTTACATTTCTGGAAAATATAATTTTTCGATTTTTGCAACTAAATAAAAAAATACTTTTTAAATTAATTTCTGTCTCTAAACCCTTCTTTAGGATACATTTATACTTGTCAAATTTTTTCAGAAGTTTTAAATTAATATTTTAAAAGAGAATGATCAAAATGTTGATTAAAAAAATGGTTATAATGCTTACCAATTTCGTTAAAGGAAAGTATAAAAATAACCTCAAGAGCACAAAAGAAGATCCTCATTTTCTTTCAACCTAGATTAAACTGACTCTTTTAAAATGTAGGACGAGAAGACATATGATTTAAAAAAATCCGCTCGCTTATTTATATTCTAATCATTTAACTTACATTTGCGGACAGTGGAGGGTAAAATAGGTAGAAAAATATACATTACTAATCTTTTTATTTATCTTACTTAACTTTGCCATTAATCATCGAAGATAAAAAAATTCTGCGTAGGTGTTCATTCTTTTATAATTGCTTTATAGTTTGAAGGTCAACGCGTCTTTAAAGTTTTATTTGGTCATCAAATGCTACATTATAGACAATCTATATTACTAAAATTAAAATAGCTTACAACATCATGTCTACGGAATTTTATACACTTGTGTTAAGAAGAAGATTTTTTTATTAATTTTAGTATTTTGTTAAGCGCATTTTCTCCAGTAATATCGTTCCTGCCAATGATCACAGCCCACAAAAAAATTCTGCCACCCGAGCTGAACCACATTAACCATACATGTTTGAGGTCCTCAAAGAAGTTGTGAAAGAACTTGGAGGAGTTAGGATGGTTAATCTTAACCGGAAATCTACACACACACACACACACACACACACACACACACACATGTATATACATGTATGTATGTATGTAGATTTCCGGTTAAGATAAACCATCCTAACTCCTCCAAGTTCTTTCACAACTTCTTTACCTCTCCATTCAGTACCTTATCATTTGATTTCCTTCCTCCCTCTTCTTCCCATTACCTTCATCAGCTATCTGCTGTTCTGGCATTGAAATATTCACCTATTATGAGTCCATTAACTTCCAGTTCTCTTCTCCTCTCTTTACCTCTTCTACTATTAATCCTTCTTTTTATTCTGACTTCTCTTTCTTACCTTTCCCTGTTATATATTTATTCCAATATCCCATTGTGTCAAATTTCTCATAAATACCCTATCCTTTCTCTCCAACCTTGCTATATTCAAGTAACATATTCTCCATTCCTCTCTGCATTCGATTTTTGTTTCTTTTTGCCTCTTAAAATTTGTTATTTTCCTATCTCCCGTTTCTTCCTTTCCTAGTTTCCCTGAACCTCATATCTTACTAACTTTTTCCTTTTCCATCTCAATCCCACCGTACTCCGTATATTATTTTAGAATTCATTTAAAAACAAAAGAAAATTTAATTAATAGATGTTTAGAAGTCTTCTATTGAAATTTTAATTCAGAAATATTCATTTCAGGATTAAAAGGTTGTTTTTTATTTGGTAGTTTACTGATTTTAATAAAAAATCTACACTTTTGTTAAAAAGGCAACTGTTTTTGGTTTCCGTTTAATTTTTTCTGATTTAAATTTTGACCATTTGATTGGAGATTTAAATACCTGGCTGAAAATTCACTTTTTTTGTTAATTTTTAATTTTTAATTTTTTAATTTTTAATTTTTTTTCTAAAGACGAGCTTTAGAATTTGAAAGCTGAACATTATTTGCAAAAAATTATTCTCTTTTGGTACAAAATTCATTTTTTGTTATTTGTTAATGCAATTATTTGTTTGAAAATTCAGCTGTCTTGGTTAAAAAATTACCTAAAAAAATTACCCAAAAAATTACCGAAAATAAACTTTTCTATGGAAGTCCGTCTTTTTTTAAATAAAAATTTGACAATTTATAAAATGTCATGGACATTGATTTAACAGTTATCTGAAATATTTTTCGTTTTTGTTGGAACATTTACTAATATATTTCCCGTTAAAAATTCTTTTTTTATAAAGACTCAAATGCTTGGTTGAAAATTTAACTATTTTGTTATGAATTAGTTTTTTTTTTGTAAAATTAATAATAGAAAAAAATTTTTAATAATCTCTTAAAATTGCTTTTTTGAAGTATATGATTATTTTTAATTTTTCTAGGAACTGACTTTTTTCATTTTCGTTAAAAACTGCACCCTTATATAATTTTTTTTAATCTTTAGAAAACTCTCCAAAATTCTTTTTACCCTAAAAAAAGTTCAAATTCTAAAACATATGAAAAATGGTCTAAAATTCTTTTACATTCTTTTTTCACAAATTTTGAAATATTCAAAAGTTGCTGAGTCGATGAAAAACCTTAAATTTTTTGAAATTTTGAAAATTAAGTAAAATATAATAAAGTCTTTAAAATGTTTCTAGTTTGCGTTGGACTTCTAGAAAAATTATAAATGATTTTTGCATATTTTATAATTGTCATAAAAGTATGCAGAAGGTTTAAAAACAAAATTCAATCACAGGACTTTACAAAATATTAAGAAAATTTTCGAGCTGTTTTAAAGGATATTTAAATCTTCAAAAAGTTTCGACAAAATAAAAAAAAAATTTAACAATCTTCGGAAATGCTTCTAGTTTTTAGAATATTTTGAATGTATTCAACACCTCTTATATTCTTAAAAATATTTTTAGCTGAATTTATTTATTTTTTTTTGAAAACTTTAACAACAATCTTAATTTTTAAGATCTTTGACTGTTCAAAATTCTTTTTCTATTTCTTCGAAAACTTTCTAAATATTTCTGGATTTCAATAGATTTTTTTAATGTTACAACATTAAAACATTTTTCTATAAAATATTCTACTCTTTTTAGAAATTGAGGAAATTTTTTTGAAATAATTTTCAATTTTCTTTTAAAGTTATTATTATTATTACACCATTACTAAAAATTCGCCTGTTTTAGTAGAATTTTTATCGCTCTCAGATGAAGTGCAAAACTTTGGTTAGGAATTCTAAAACTTTGTTAAAAAGTCATACATGTGGTAAAAAATGCCACTGTTTTGTTGAAATTTTAACGAGTTAATAGAAAATAGCCTTTTGTTTGGAATGTATACTTTGGTCTTAAAAAATAAATTGAAATATTTTCTGGAAGAAAGTTAAACTTTAAAAAAAGTCAACGATTTGTTAGAGAATTCATCTTTTTTTTATGATTCATCCGTTTTTTTTGAAAAAATTCGTCTTTTTGCATTCAAAATTTGTTTTTTTTTCATAGAAACTGATTTGTTGTTTTAAAAAAAATCATATTTTTACTTAAAAAGTTAGCTGGAATCTTTTTTTGGATAAAAATGCAACTATTTAAAAAAAATGAAATTAAAATCTATCGATTTCAAGAGAAATTTCACCTCTTATGGATAAAAATCTATCTATTTCGTAGAAAATCATGCACTTTTGTCAAAACGTCAACTTTTTTGGTTAAAAATTAATTGTTTTCCGTAAAAACTTTTTTGTTTTAATTCATCTTGTGATCGTGAAAAGTGAACTGAAATCCCTTTTATCAGAAAATTCAGCTATTTTTCTGCACATTTCTCTTTCTGATTTAAAAATTCATTTGCTTTAGTTTCTAAACCTCATTTTTTAGTAAAATAAAATAATTTCTGTGGTTTGAAATTCCATTTTTGTTGAATTTTCAATCACATGTTAGTAATTTTGAACAAAAAAGATTAAATTGAAACCCAAAACAGTTTAATTTTTAAGAACACATTTCAATATTTTGACCAAGTAAATGATTAGATTATAATTATTTGTTGTAAATTTGTCTTTTTTAATGGAACCATTTTTTATCTAAAAAACTTACTTAAAAAACCAAATAATTTGTAAATAGAAAATTCTATTTTTTGCATAAAAAACTGGTTTAGACCTAAAAATATGTATTGCTTGTGATGTTGCGGTTTTTCCGAACATCACAAAAATAAAGTTAGCTGAAAATCTAGTCATATACACTTGGTTTGCATT
>JAAAKG020132579.1:0-14461 GCA_010014905.2 Druon quercuslanigerum
CTAATTTAAAATTAAAAGCTTTGATAAAAGTTTAAAGCATTGAACATAAAAAGGTATTTTATTTCATAAAATTAAATTTTAATGCGTCAAAACGGGGCCTAGGCTCTGAGAGAGTTGCTGAACTTTAGTTAGGTATGGCGTGAGATCGAGATTCGGGACACCGGTTACCCCAAACTTACGAAGACCACTACCTTTGAAACGTGGTTGCTATACTATCTTAAACTGCGCAAGCGCGTAACTGTTTCACGAGCGCTGCGTGCGCAGAAAGGGTTGACTATACTGTTGGTTAAACAGGTCGGCCTGTTCAAGGTAATGGTTCTTCCGAATCAGGAGCGCTGTTCTCTGTGTGATTCTTGAGAGAGCTGCTCTATTAAACTTCTTCTTCTGTGGGTCTTAGGTAGTTCGAATCACGCCACAACATTTCTTTCAATTTTCCATAGGGTAAAAAACTATAACATGAAATGAAACCACGAAATATTTTTATTAATCTTGCAAATCTGTCTTCTAAAATCTCATTAGGAGAATATGAATTTTTCAAGAACTCTCCTTCTCTGGTCTTTACTTTTTTATTGAAATTCCTTTGTACTTTCTAGTATTCTCCTTATTTTTAAATATGTATAAATCAAAGTTTGTAACGAATATGTTGTCAAATTATGATGTGCGTTTGGCCCTATCCTAGAATCGTTAAAGTGTATGCTTATCTCATTTCATGCAACATCTCCATTGTTTTGTTGATCAATTTTAAAAGTGATATTTCGTCTATTTAAAATTACAATTATCTGTTGTAACTTTTTTATAGAATTGAATGCAATGCACCCACAACCAGGTCCATACTTTGGAGAAAATGCAAGGAATCAAGGATCAAGTTTAAACTCTAGAGGAAATGAAATGAATCCAGGATCAAGTTCAAATATTGGTGGGCATCCAACACATCCAGGATCAGTTTCAAACTTAGGTGGATATGCACCGAATCAAGCATCCAGTTCAAACGTAGGAGAAAATTCAATCAATCAAGTTAGAGGTTCAAACGTAGCAGGAAGTTCAATGAATCAAGTGTCAGGTTCAAACGAAGGAGATCACATTATATACATAAAAGGAAAGCGAATAGATCTATCAAAACGGCCAACCTTAGAAGGAACGACATTATACGTTGGATATGCTGCAGAAAAATTACCTAAAGATAACACTCTAAAAAATGTAACACGCTATGTAATCCCTCATGATGACATCGTATTTTACGGGTTTGTGCCAATCGAAATATGGCTTACTGAGGATAACAGAACTGTAGGCTTTGCGCATTTTACGGGCTGTTATCTTCCTATTATGGCATACTATAAACACCACAATTTTTTAACCCGTTGGGTCAGATTGAAGGGCGAGCGTGACACAATGTATGACATGGTGGTTTATGTTGGTCATGAAGGCAGGCTCATAGGAGTCAGGCCAACAAAATTAGCAAAAGGTAAACTCCATTTATTATACAATAATAGTGTCGACTATTTTCGAGAGAGAAAAAGATTCCTGAGCTTTAATTTTTAAAATCATCAACATTTCGGAATTTTTTATAAAACATATTTAAAATTATAGAGTTTATAATTGTAACTCTTTAAACTTGCATACATTTAAAGTATCAATTTTAGATAACGAAAGAAGCTGTCATTCTTAATTTTCGAAAATTTCGAATTTTTAATTGCAAGTTTTCAAAAAAAAAATCTAAATTTCTACATTTTTGATGATGAAAAATTGATTTAAAACTTGAAGTGATCTTAAATAATTTAACGAAGTGTGTGTACCGAAAAAATTCAGCTATTCCTACTAAAGTTTTGGTGCAAATAGCAGCAGCTTAATTTAAAAAAAAAAGTAAATTTTTCCAGACTTCAAACTGAAAGGCTTGAAAAGGATAAAAATATTTTTTTAAGATAATAACTAGAAAGATTTTTAAAACTGTCAACGAAATCTGGAAGAATTTAAAGAAATTTTCTGAATTTTCTAAAAGTTGGAGAAAGAAATCGTGTTATTTTTAAACACATTTAAAAGAAGAAATATTATTAAATTGGAAAAAATTGAAAAAAATTTATAGATTTCTGGAGATTTTTAAATAAAATGTTGAGGCTTTTCAAGAATATTTGAAGTATTTAAAATTAAATTAATTTAGGTTCTAATTTAAGAAATGTTAAGGTACAAAAAATTGTAATTTTTCAATTTAAAATGAGTCTAGTTTAAAATTTCCTATAATAATATAATTTTGAAATATTTATAATGCATTGATGCATTCTTTAATTTAGAGCATTGAAGATAATGACGTGAAATTTTATTTTTGAAAAACAATCTGAAACTTTGAACTCTATAATTTAATAATTATATGTGCATACATTTAAAGTATAAATTTCTCATACTTAATTTTAAAAAATGTCGAATTTTTAATTGCAACTTATCAAGAAAAAATCGAATTTTCTACATTTTTGATGATTTTTATCCAAAATTCCTATTTTTCTATTTTTAAGTATGAATAGAATTTTTTTAAATTGTTTGAGAAAACTCAAAAAAAAATTTCCAGATGATGTTTTTGTTTTAAGCTTCTAATTTATTGATTTCTTTTCATTTGGAAAAGTTTTAGAGACATAAAAACGACCTTTTGCTAAGGAAGATATCTTGCAAGTTTGGTGTTGACTAAATAAACTTTGTGGCCTGGAGAATTTTTTATTCTTACAAATTAAACTTTCTAATTTTTCTCGGAAGAAATGACAAACACGAAATTTTTTTAAGATAATAGTTTTAATATCTACAAAAGTCAGATAAAAAACATCTTCTGATCTTTTGCTTTGTCTTTCATAATTTACTAGATAAATTAAAAAATTACATTTAAAAAATGAATTAATTCTTTTAGCCTCAAAAATGATTTAGCCAGCATGACTCTAATAAGAGACTTTTCTTCTATTAGCAGAAGTTGTAAAAAATACGCAAAAAATAAGAAGTTATTTTTTTCGAAAATCTTTTTATTTTGAGTCTACGGATTTTCTATACAAGAAAAAAAAAAAGTATTTTTTGAATTTTTAGAATTCTTCAGTAATTTTTTCTCGGGGAATTTAATGGTGACATTGGATTTGACCTTGGACCTCGGTGTCAAGGTTATTTCAAGGTCAATTTTGTTTTTTAAATGGGAATCCCTATTTTTGACAACGGCAATTGAAAGAGCGGAAAATTTTACATTCAAATATGCATTAAGGTCTAAGGTCCAGGTCACCTATAGAAGGTCGTATGAAGGTCAAATTGTACTTGCAGGAAAATCGTGCAGAATTTGCAGTCAGAAAAAAGTAGATGACTGGTCTTTAGTAATTTTTAAAAAGACATTAAGGTCTAAGGTCTAGAAGACCTCTAGAGGTCGTATTAAGGTCAAATTGCGGAATTAGCGTTCAGGAAAAAAGTCTTCAGTAATTTTAGGTCTTTAGTAATTTTTCACAAAAAAAACCAACGGTGACCTTAATTTGGACTTGAGATCTTACCGTTAAGGTCTCGGTGGGAAAATCATAGTTTTGAGCCAAAGCATTTAATATTGACATCAGCAATAGAAAGAGCGTTAGTTTTTTTTTTAAATTACTAAAGACCAGTCATCTACTTTTTTTCTGACTGCAAATTCTGCACGATCTTCCTGCAACTTCAATTTGACCTTCATACGACCTTCTACAGGTGACCTTGACCTTAGACCTTAATGCATATCCGAACGTAAAATTTCCCGCTCTTTCCATTGCCGTTGTCAAAAATAGAGGTTCCCATTTAAAAAAACAAAATTGACCTTGAAATAACCTTGACAACGAGGTCCAAGGTCAAATCCAAGGTCACCATCAAATTCCCCGGGAAAAACTACTAAAGACTTCATGTTAATTTTAATTTTCTATTTTAAATTTTCTAAAATTTTCTGGGGTTTCCATACTTTTCCCTCACCCTGTATAAGCATCATGAGAACTAAACCATTTTCGAGGTCGAGAAAATTTTTTATCACCAAAAAATGCAATTTATTATTTTTTCTCGTAAATAATTGAATATATCAGAAAAAAAGCAAAAGACGTACTTCATACGACTTTGTTTATTAACGCCAACTTTTGTTTTCATAATTTTCCCTGCCTTTCATTGCTTCCAAGAAAAAGTAGGAAATTTTATTTTCAGTTTAGAGATTTTAAGTTTAAAGAAAAAATTGATTTTTTCAAGTTGGAGAAAAATAAGAAATGACAAAAATTGCAGTTTGGAAAAACGATACAAGGTTTGCAAAAAATTAACAGAAAAAAGTTTTTTTCTGAAAAAAGGCAAAAAATTTGCATTCAATTTTTTGGAAATGATACGTAGTTGTGCTTTAATAGTAATAAATAACACCCAACAATTAAAAAATTAAAATTGTAGAAAAACAGAATATCCCAAAAAAATGTTTAATCTCTGATTTAATTTATTAGTTCAGAAAATTATTCTATAAAACATGCACAATATTCAAATGAAATGAAAACTTAATATATTTTAACCTGCTTAGATTTAAAAAAAATTTAAATTCATAAGCATTAGTTGTTTTTAACTTTAAAATAACTTCACAATAATATATTTGTAATAAAAGGCTTTCATTATATTTGAAATATTGTTTCAGTCTTAAATATTCCATTTAACCTATTCAATATAAAATTTTTAATTCAAAAAGAAAAATGATGATTTAATATTTATCAATATTTCACTGTTCATAAAAAAGGATAAATTAAAACGAAAATTTTTTTAAGTAAGTAATTTAAAATTAAATTGTTTGATATAAAAAGCCTTAAATAGTTAAATTTGTCAAGAGCTTTCAAACCTTGAACGTGACAATTTTAATTTTAAATTGTACAAGCTTTTGAATTAGTAAGTGAAATTTTTCAATTTTGATGTATAAATAACAATTTAATAGTTTAAACTTTAAGAAAAAAATTTTAGTAGTTTTCAGAGAAAAGGATAAAAATATTTTTTTAAGATTCATAGGGAAATTGAAAATCATTTTGTATTTAAAAAAATTATTTTAAGATATCAATTAGAAAGATTTTTAAAACTGTCAAAAAAATCTGGAAGAATTTAAAGAAATTTTCTGAATTTTCTAAAAATTGTAGAAAAAAATTCGTTTTATTCTAAAACACATTTAAAGGAAGAAATATTATTGAATTGGAAAAAAATTTTAAAAATTTCTAGATTTCTAAAACTTTTTATATAAAATTTTCAGGCTTTTCACAGATATATAAAGTATTTAAAAGTAAAATAAACTAATTTCTAATTTAAAAAATGTTGAGATACAAAAAAATTTTTCAGGAGAATTTTTTCTTCTTACAATTAAATTTTCTACTTTTTCTCGGAAGCAATAGCAAATGCGAAAATTTTTCAAATAAGAGTTTTAATATTAAATAAAAAGCTTTTAGGAACTGTGAAAGGCTTGAAAAGGATGAAAATATTTTTTTTAAGATTCATAGGGAAATTAAAAATCATTTTGTATTTAAAAAAATTATTTTAAGATATTAATTAAAAAGATTTTAAAAACTGTCAAAAAAATCTGGAAGAATTTAAAGAAATTTTCTGAATTTTCTAAAAATTGTAGAAAAATATTTGTTTTATTTTAAAACACATTTAGAGGAAGAAATATTATTAAATTGGACAAAATTTTTAAGAATGTCTAGATTTCTGACAATTTTTATATAAAATGTACAGGCTTTTCAAAAATATATAAAGTATTTAAAAGTAAAATAAACTAATTTCTAATTTAAAAAATGTTGAGATACAAAAAAAATTTTCCAGGAGAGTTTTTTCTTCTTGCAATTAAATTTTCTACTTTTTCTCGGAAGCAATAGCAAATGCGAAAATTTTTCAAATAATAATTTTAATATTAAAAAAAAAACTTTTTAGGAACTGTGAAAGGCTTGAAAAGGATGAAAATATTTTTTTAAGATTCATAGGAAAATTGAAAATCATTTCGTATTTTGAAAAATTATTTTAAGATATCAATTAGAAAGATTTTAAAAACTGTCAACAAAATCTGGAAGAATTTAAAGAAATTTTCTGAATTTTCTAAAAATTGTAGAAAAAAATTCGTTTTATTTTAAAACACATTTAAAGGAAGAAATATTATTAAATTGGAAAAAAAAAATTTAAATTCCTAGATTTCTAAAAATTTTTATACCAAATGTTCAGGCTTTTCAAATATATATAAAGTATTTAAAAGTAAAATAAACTAATTTCTAATTTAAAAAATGTTGAGATCAGTTGAAAAACATCTTCTGCTCTTTTGCTTTATCTTTCATAATTTACTAGATAAATTAAAAAATTACATTAAAAAAATAAATTAATTCTCCTGGCCTCAAAAATGATTTATCCTGCATGATTAAATGAAAATTTGTTTGTTTCGAAAATCCTTTTATTTTTTGTCTAAAGATTTTTTAAACATGAAAAAAAATATTTCCTGAAAAATTATACCTTATTTATTCTTTTAAATATTTTTGAAAAGTTCCTGCAAATGCAATTTTTTATTTTTTCTTGTGAATCGTTGAAGATATCGGAAAAGAACAAAAGACATATTCCATAAGACTTTTTTTATTAGCGAAAACTTTTGTCTTAACATTTTTTCCTGCCTTTCATTGCTTCACTGAAAATGGACTGCACATTTGTATTGAAAATTTTTTGAAAGGATACATAGTCGATTTTGTCTTGAGGCCCTATAAAAGTTTAGATGAAATTTAAAAATATTGTAAACAATTTTAAACATTTTTTTAAGTTGGAATAAAATAAGAAATAAAAAAATTAAAGTTTGGAAAAACGATACAAGCCTCGCAAAAATGAATAGACAAAAGTGTTTCACTGAAAAAGGGCTACACATTTTAATGGTATAATTTTTTGGAAGCATACGTAGTTTTGGTTTGATAGTAACAAATATCAACTAAGAATAAAAATATTTTAATTGAATTAAAACCTAATATGTTTTAACCTGCTCAGATTAAATTCAACGAATACAATCATTAAGTATTTTTTTTCTTGCGATAATTGACCATTACTTTCAGGAGTGCAATATCTTTTAATAATTCATTGAGACAATGAAATATTTTTGGATCACTGCGTGAATACTCTTGAATAAAATTATTTGTTGATATTTTTATATTTTTTAACTTCAATTACATCTTGCAAATGAAAATAATCTTCAGAGATATAAGAATGCTTTCACTTGAAACCGTAAGTTAATTTGCGAGGATATTTTAGTTTGAGAAATTTCAGAGAGTTGAGTGGTTCAAAATAAAAAGATTTTGATTTAAGCATTTGTTGTAATTTAAGTTCTTAAATTCGAAATTTTCCAGACTTTAATTTTGAGAATGAATTTTTATTTGTATTAATTTACAAAAGTTTCCTTTATTTTTAAGGTAGAGGAAGTATACAAGTTACACCATACAAATGGTTGATCGTTCATCGAGTCTATCATTATGAAGTATCCGTAGACCCTATGGAAAATAGGTTAACGGGAATAAAACTCGAGACTGGAAATAAGGAACGTGCTGCAAATGCTAATACTTTGATAGTCGATGTCGGTAACATAAAGTTCATGCTGTACAGCAACCCCGGAAACATGGGAAACCCTTCGGGAGCTGTATTGGTCGAGAATCAAGTTATTTCTATTGGAGAGAAATTTGATCCAACAGGTTTACCAGAACTAGATAAACCAAAACGTGGTCGTCCCAAAACTTCCTACCGTGAAGTAACCACCGGCAGTCGACCCCGTGGTCGACCGAGAAAAAACCCTGTAAATGAAGGTCAAAGTTCGTGAACCGCCAGCCAGCCAAACGTCGTACTTAAATTACAAAACGGATTATAGGGCATTGCCAAGGCACCCCCCCCCCCCCTTTAAAGAAACGTAAATATTACATTATGTGAAAAGGGGCGAACGGTGCTGTAATTGTCCAAAAAAGCTTTGTTCGCTGCTCGACTTCTGATCAACTAATTTTTTCTTTCGCCCCGCAAATTTGACTTTTGCCTCGAATATTTTTTTCTCGTCCCGATAATTTTACTTTCGGCCCGCAAATTTTACTCTCGCCCCGCTAATTTTACTTTCGCCCTGCTAATCTTACTTAAGTCCCTAAAATTTTTGCTTCACACTTCAAAGTTTACTTTCGTCCGGCAAACGCGATTTACACCTTTTGGTCCCAAAAAGCTAGTCTAACGCATTTTTCTATGGCTTTGTTTACTATTCGAATTTTTGTCGACTAATTTTTTCGCTCGTCCTGATAATTTTACTTTCAACTCGCAAATTCTTATTTTGCGCAGCAAATTTTTAATTCGCCCAGAAAATTTTACTGACGACCCGCCAATTTTACTTTCGTCCTACAAATTTTTCTTTGGCCTCGCTAAATTTACTTTCGCCCTGCAAGTTTTTCTTTGGCCTAAAATTTACTTTCGCCCCGCTTATTTTACTCAAGTCCCTAAAATTTTTGCTTCAGCTCGCAAGTTTTACTTTCGTCCGACAAACGCGGTTTGCACCTTTTGGCCCTGAAAAGCAGGTCTGAACGCATTTTTTTATGGCTTTGTTTACTATTCGAATTTTGGTCGACTAATTTTTTCGCTCGTCCCGATAATTTTACTTTCAACCCGCAAATTCTTATTTCGCGCAGGAAATTTTTATTTCGCCCAGAAAATTTTACTTACGACCCGCCAATTTTACTTTCGTCCTACAAATTTTTCTTTGGCCTCGCTAAATTTACTTTCGCCCCACTAGTTTTTATTTGGCCTCAAATTTTACTTTTGCCCCGCTTATTTTACTTGAGTCCCTAAAATTTTTGCTTCACTTTGCAAATTTTTATTTCGTCCGACAAACGCGGTTTGCACCTCTTGGCCCTGAAAAGCGGGTCTGACGCACTTTTTATACCTTTGTTTACTATTCAAATTTTGGTCGACTAATTTTTTCACGCGTCCCGATAATTTTACTTTCAACCCGCAAATTTTTCTTTCGCCTCGAAAATTTTACTTTCGCCCTACAAATTTTTCTTTGGCCTCGCTAACTTTACTTTTGCGCTGCAAATTTTTCTTGTCCCTTAAATTTTACTTTCATTCCGCTTATTTTACTTTCACCATCGAATTTTTCTTTTGATCCGAAATTGCGGCTTACAGGAAATATATTCAACTTTGGCCCATTTTTTCAGGGACAAAAGGCAGCCATTACGGTCTAGTGTAGAAAAGAAAATATTTTAACCCTTTAATACAATCCCCCCCTTGAATATTCCACAACCATAGACAATGCCTTAAAAATAATACTTGAATTGCAGAACGAAAACTTTATTTTCAAAATTTTATGACTTCTACTTCACAAATGTTTTTCCCCTGATTATTAACATTTAAATATGATGATTTTAATCTTACACTATTTTTAAGATTCTGCCTTTTATAAATGGATTAAGAAAATTTTCTAGATAAAAATTGAAAAAATTTGTAATGCATTTATTTCCAACAAAAACTACTTTTCTAATTGAATTTTCTTTAGATTAAATCAAATTTTGAGAAAATAATTCAATTTTCAACCTAAAAAGCTGAATTCTGAACCAAAAACTGTAGTAGCTGATATTTCCACCAAAAAATACAAAATTTCATAAAAATGGATTTAACAATTGCAAAGACAATATGAATTTTCAACAAAAATAAGAATTTTCAACAAAATAGTTGCATTTTCGACTATAAGATAAACCTACAGGAAAAATAAATTTCAACAAAGTTTTTCAATTTTTACCAACGCAGTAGAATTTTTGGTTCGAATGATCAGTTTTCCACAAAATAGTTAAACTTTCGACCAAAGAGATTAATCTTCAACTAAAAATATGAATCTTTACAAAAAATTATTTATTAACAAATTATTTGAAACTTAGTAGGTCAATCATTAGGCAAGAAAGATTAATTTTAACAATATAGTTGCATTTTTATCCAAGAAAGGTGAATTTTCATCTAATAGAGATAAATTCAATTAAATTAAAGTTTTTTTAAATACTTGGATTCTCACACAAAAGTGCTTTCACTTTCACTTTTCAACATTAAAATATGAGTTTCAGAAAAGAAAAAAATTTCTTACCAAGCTAATTGAATTTCAAACACTTAAACGAATATTTTTAGAAAAACAGATGAACTTTCACCCGAAATAGGGTTTGTTTTATTTTTGATGTCAGAAATAATAACATGAAACATTTATATGGAATATTTTAATTTTCAAAAAAAAGTTGAATTTTCGACTAAAACGGACGAAATTTTAATGAAATTATTGGATTTTCAACTAAACATTTAACTTTTTGTGCAAGCAAAATGCAATTTCTACTAAAATTTGTAGATTAATTTTTAAATTAAACACAAATTTAACAAAAAATAAACTGAAAGACGATCTTTATATTTATTCACCTTGACAGTTATTAAATGTCATAAAAATTTCGTTACTTTTGCATAACATGTTTTCTAAATTCGTGACTTTTCCATAATCAATAAAATTCCCTAAATTTTTAAAAATTTTTGTTGGCCAGGTTTTTTTTTTTAGTCATTAGATTTCTTTGGCACTTAAAGTTAAATTCATACAAAAATTCTGCACAATTACTGAAAGTTACGTCTTTCATTTGCAAATTTTTAAAAGTTAGTAACATGAACGAATGCCACCCCCCTCCACGTCCGCAAAAAGTCGTAAAAAAATTTTTGACTTCTCCCTCCCACCCCTTTGAGCTGTTACGTAATTTAAGTATGCTCCCTAAAAACGGATGGGACACTTCGTGACCCAAATTTTTCTGTGAAGAAGAAAACAATTTCACTGAATTTATGTAACATTTTTGTCATATATATTCCTGAATAAACACATAAGAAGCTAAAAATTACACTTATAATTACCTAATATTTCGTTGAGTCGTGAAAGCTTTGTAAGAAAACAACGTATTTTTACCTGTATTTTTTCTTTGTCATAATAATTATTAACTTTGAAGTTCAGTATTTTAGTATATTTTGTATATTAGAATTTTTTTATTGCATAATCATATTATTTGATACAAACGAATAATTCGGATGAAAAATATGTCTCGGGGGAGTGCTGGACCAAGATTTTTATCTTACCGACATCGAGAAGCTTCTGAACTGCAATGGTTCCTGTCCATGCTAAATTTTCTAGAAAAGTGGTTCGTGTCCATGCTAAATTTCTCGAACATTCTTGATGCTGGACCAAGATTTCTATTTTACTGACATCGAGAAGCCTCTAAGCTGTAGTGAATCCTGTACATTCTAAATTTTCTAGAAAAGTGGCTCGTGTCCATGCTAAATTTCTCGAACATTTTTGATGACGTTGTCATGAATTCCTGCCTTACCGACATTGGTACAATATGTCTACGGGGTTAAATCTATGTATTTAAATAAGGCATACTGATCTTCCAATAAAAGAGGGCTATTGAGCCACTTTCACAAGCGGAAGATGCGTCCTTACTTAACCCACATCGAGAACATTTTTTATGACGCAATCAAGAATGTTCTAGAAACT
Source organism: Druon quercuslanigerum (assembly GCA_010014905.2). Classification (NCBI taxonomy): domain Eukaryota; kingdom Metazoa; phylum Arthropoda; class Insecta; order Hymenoptera; family Cynipidae; genus Druon; species Druon quercuslanigerum. Next base: position 11,522 of record JAAAKG020132579.1, read on the forward strand.
TAGCACGTACAGGAACTAATTTTTATTATATTATACATTTTTATTCTTTGCCAGTTTTGTACTAAATCTGTACAATCAGAAGGAAAATACTCTGTGAGCTTTATGTAAATAAACAATTCAATTTTTATGAACAAACAAATTTTAAATCATTTCAAATTTCTGCTTAAAATTCATTTATCAAAATACATTAAAGTCCCTTCAACCCTTTCAAAATTCTTGAAACTCCTCTTGTTTTAGCAGCCTTTATAACTTAGCATATTTTTAGGATACATAACATCTTTTTAAATTTTAAATTGTCTGTAAACAATTTATTAAATTTTTAACCTTTGAATTTTCCCAACTTTTTTATTTCGTCTCGATCAATTTTTTATTCGATAAGAAGTTTTTTTTTGTTCGGTGAAAAAAAAATTGAAAATAGAAAAATTAAATTTTTTGGACAAACGACACAAGCTAAGAAAAAATGAATGCACAAAAGTGCTCAACCAGAACAGAGCTACTAATTTGTTATTAATCAGTTTTTAATAAAACAGGTAGTTTTTGTTTTTAAGGTTATAAAGTTTTAAAAAGGTAAATAAACAATTTAAAATCTAAACAGATGGTATAGAATGTAAAACAAAATCTAGATCCTGATTATGATTATGATTCTGGAAAAAATTGTAAATTGGTATTTTGCCATGAAGTAAAAAAATATTCATAAGATCCCTAGGGCAATTTTAGATGCTTCTTTCAAATAAGTTTTTAAAGAATTCTTGAAATTATTACACAAAATTTGGTGAAAACAAATATGAAAGATTTTATGAATTTTTTTAATTATACAGAATTAAAAAAGCTTTAAGCAAAAATGTTAGAGGTTTTAAAATATATTTTTAAGATTTCTAAGTTTTTAAAATATTGACAAACATTTAAAAAATTGAAAAAATTTGTAGAGAATGTAAAAACATCAATATTTTTGCAGCTTGAAAAAAAAAACTGTTCAAGAATTTTGAAATCTTCTAAGAAAATAAAAAAATCTAAATATTCCTAGAAACGTCTTTTTTGTTTTAAATATGGGGAACAGCATATTTTCAAAGATTTTAAAAGATTACAAAAATAGCTAACAGCAATCCGGAAAATTGAAAGAAAGTTTTTTTATTTAAACAAAAAAATTCGAACAATTTTAAAAGATATTAAGAATATTTAAAAGTATTAAAAAATTCAAAACAATTTGACATTTAAAAAGATAATGAAGAATGTAAAATGGACAGACATTGTTAAAAATTTCTAAAAATAAGATTCTGAGGAATTTTGAAATGCTTCAAGGAAACCAAATAAATTCGAGTAACTCAATGACATATTTACAATCTTTTTAAAGATTCAAGGCGTCAAGATGCCCTAAGGAAATATTTTTCATTAGTCATTCTCAAGGAAAAAGAATATTGACTGCATTCCTGAAAATTGATGCCACGATCTGTATAATCTTTTACCTTGTAGAAAAAACCAGATCTTAAATAAAATAACTTCTTAAAATTATTTAGAAATTATTGAAAAAAAGATTTATAATAAAAATTTGTTAACAAAAATCTAAATAAATTTTGCTTCGATCTACCTAACTGGTTTTTCTTGGAGGAAAACTATCACTTTTTCAATGAAAGAACTACATTTTTTACCGATTTTATTTTATAACAAATTTCATTTAACAATATACAGCCTCTCTCCCCTAGTGCCTCTTTGGTCGAAAATTTGTGGATTTAGAGTTTTAAAAAAATTGTTTTCAAATTCTTTGAAATATAGACTTCACGAATCAAAAATTTAGCTACAAAGTCATCATAACCAATTTTTGCATTTAAAAAAAATAATTAAAAATTAAAAGTTTCATTTCGCGGTAGAACTATGTAGGATGTGACAAAAGATAAATAAATAAAAATTCTGGAGCCTAAAAAATGTTGGTTTTGGTTGAATTTTTCATTTTTTCTCCCTTTTTTTACTTTATTGTTAACATTTATGTACCTAATGAACTGGAAAGTGAGATAGTTCAGAAATCTGTTTTTTAATTATGGAATCTGTTTCATGTTCTTTTGCATGAAATTAATTCTTGCGAAAATGGATTTTTTTACATTCTTAAATTAAAAAATTATAAATTAGTATTTATTCACTTATTTATAGGACACCTAGTTTCAGTTTTATTAGCAAAAAACATAAATAAATAGAAAAATTAAATTTTCAGACAAACGACACATGCTACGAAGAAAATGAAGATGCAACATTTTTTCGCTTAAAAGAATCAACAAATAACATCATCAAAAAAAACATTGACAATAAAAAAATCAAATCTTTAAAAAAATTTTGCAAGGTACTAAAACACATAACACGAATTTAAATTGAAAAAATCATATATAGACATTTTTTTCTAGCCATTTTTCAAAGTACGCTAGAAAGCGAATTTTTGATTTAAATAAAAAAATATGAAATTAAAAATAAAAAAATTTAACTTAAGGAAAACGACAAAAGTTTCATTACAAAGTATATTAAAAGTATATTATGATAAAGTATATTAAAAAAATTAGACTTTTGGGCTAACGACTCATTCTGCGAAAAAAATATTGACATAAATCTTGCTTATCCAAAAAGGAGCTACAAATTTTTTATAATTATTTTTGATAGGATGCGCAATTTTGGTTTGAATAAAAAAAAAATAAATAAATTTAACTTATGGAAAAACAACACATATTGCATTGCAAAGTTTAATAACAAATTTTTTTTCGTATGATGCACACTTTTTTTAAATTTCTCATTCTTCATTTTTAGATAGGACGCGCACTTTTCGTTTATTTTCCTAAAAAATAATTTTTAAAAAATTAGACTTTTGCTATAACGACGCATGCTACGAAAAAAATATTGACATAAATCTTGCTTATCCAAAAAGGAGCTACAAATTTTTTATAATTATTTTTGATAGGATGC
>JAAAKG020132580.1:0-14460 GCA_010014905.2 Druon quercuslanigerum
AAAATAAAAGCGTTTCGAAGAGTTTTTTTTTCTTTCGGGGAATAAAATGAATGAATAATAGGTCGAGCAAGGTTAGTCTTCTTTACAAAGTTTAGCGCAGGTCTAATTTTTTCCAGTTGTTTTTACTATAGTAAAATTTCGGTTTGTATCTTTGGTCGAAGAAATCCGTTCTATAGTTTGACAAAAATTCTTTATAAATTAATATTTTGCACAAAAAATTACCCGAAAAGACCTTTAATTATAATTTTTTAAACGTGAAAACCCCACATTTCTATGTTTTCTATGAAAAAGACTATCCATGAGTGACAGAACGAAATCGGAAACAATAAGAGTCAAATTCTTCAGGAACAAGCACTTTGAACAAAACTGACCTTGAGCGAACATTAAATATATATTTTTTAATGTTAACAAAAATCAGAAAATCAGGTGCTCTTTTCTTATAAAAAAATAATTTGTGGGGGGGCGCCAAAGTATCAAAAAATAAATTAAACGATTTTAATTGTTCTAAAATAATGAGTCAACTATTAAAAGATGTTCCGTTCTAATCCTACAACTTTATACGATTTTAATTTTTAGCTAAATAACTTGAAATGTTTCAATCTAAAATTAGCGAACACTTTCAATTAAATAATTCTTACATATTTACATAGCTTAAATTTCGAATTATTCAATATACTGAAGACTACAAATTTAAAATGTCTTAACTATTAAGACTTTGAATATTTTGTTGTAATTGATGCTCTGCAGACTGAAAAGCACTTATTCTTTTATGATAAGTGTTAAAGTTTTTAAATGTGTTTTAAAAAGCTTAAAAAAGGTCAGAGGTTTCAATGGTTCAATATATATATATTTTTAAATTGGACCACTTTTTCATGTTTGACCTACAATTATTCAATTTTAAAAGTTGTAAATTACGAAACGTTTCAAAACGAACAATTTGGCTTTTCTTCCTTTTTATTCTGACCTTCATTTCGATGACTTGCATCGTTACTCAATTACAAAAGGTCGATTACAATATTATAAATTACAATTCTGAAAAATAAATAAAATATTCTAATTAAATTATACTTATATACCAATTAAATTTGTATACTTCAATCTGAATACAGCTGAAAACATTGAATTCAAAATGCGTTGAATTCAAGGTATATTTCGAAAAGAAAACTTAAAGCAGAGGATCGACTTTCAAAAGAAGAGACTAAAGAGTAAGAAAGTGACTCGCTGACTTGCAATGAGCATGGAAAGTGGTGTATTTTTTCATTTTAAACGTTTGATTATTATCGTAAATATTGATTTTTTCAAGCAATAGCGCGTGAGAGACCCAGGTGTAGTGATTAAGGATTATAAGCAGACCTTACGTAGAACCAAGTTAAACTGACTCTACGTTACACAATGGATTTTGCTAATAAGCTAAATGAATTTCAGAAAATACGCGACCGCGCGACCTCGCTGTGCGGCTGTTAAACGAATGAAGGCGTCGCTTTTAGGTTGCCGAGCGCATCGTCTCGTCCGCTTTGGGAGTGAGTCCCCACAGGTCGGCACTGATTGGCTGCTTCCTCGACTCGCTCTCTGCTGAGCCGCCAAAACGATTAGAGGTGCAGGGGCGACTTAAAAGGAGGCTTTGACTAAGCAATAATATCTAAGAGTAGATTCAAAGCATTACCGGTAATGAGGAAGCTCTCGTTCTCCTGACAAGGGAGTTTGTCGCATTTGGCAAAACATAATGTAACAAGTCGGCAATAACAAGACATGATTCGCATCCTATCGTAGGAGTCTTGACTCGGCTGGCTTCTCGCCTAGTGCCGTAGCAACGAGGGCCCTGTTAGGGGATAAGAGATGACTTCCTCCCTCATAAGCACTAATACAGAGCAAGGTATCGCTCCAAGGCGACTAAGTTCATTCCCAAAGCCTAGGGAAAAAAATCCGGAGCCATACAAGGTTTCCAGCCAGGTTCCAGGACTATTGGAGACAGCAGGCGACGTCAGCAAGTGTATCTCGGTTCTCTGAATGCACCCAGAGTGCACGCGACAAATTAATCTTAAATTTTTTATTTAGCTTAAAATATTCCCTTGGAGTATTGTGTCACGCAACGCCAGTATTCAAATAATGGTTAAATAAAATAATAATTTGTAGCGCTAAAATTTTGCCTTTTACAACCTAGACTCTTGACAACAACGTTATAAGTGGAGAAGTCCTCATATTAATACTAAAATGGTTTGTGTGGTGCTCATCAGATACGATGCTCTCTCGTTGTGTAATCGGAAATTACGTGGAGTCATTGAATCTTACGCTTAAAAGGATGTTCTTTAGAATAAAGACTGTTACTATCGAATACGAAAGACCTACATACAAAGTTTTTTTCTTGCGCCTTTCGTCAGCAGTAGTGTCCGAGTTTTCTGAAAATCCTACATGAGTTACGTTATTTACATTCTTTAAATATTGGGTCCGTCCATGAATAATCATCTGAAACCGATTGCGGTCAAATTTAAAAGGGAGCAACAGTGTGATTAGGGACGATTTTGATTTATTATCTATAATGATATATTTGGAGTTGTAGTTGAAATAGAGGAAAAAATGTGTTTTAAGTGACCTGTCAAAATGTGTCATTATCGCAATCTTCGATCATTTATTTTAAGCAAAATATACTAACGAAAATTGTTAAACTTTTTTTGCAATAAGGATTCATACCAACGTTTTGCAGGGTGTTCGGTAAAACTCCTCATCAAAACTTATTCTTCAAGATATTCTTCCTTGAAAACCTGAAAATTAGCAAAAAACACCACTTTGAAACTCGCGTATTTCCGAATATGTATTTTTAATAAAAAATTTATCTGCGTGAATAAAAAAAATAAAACGTATCACTCACAGAAACTTCGCGAGTGTAGGAAAAACAAACTGAAGGAAGCAGACAACGTATCAATTACTTGATTTAAAAAAAATTTTAATTAAAGAAAAATTTCGTACCTCAAGTAAGTACAAAGAATTGCTCATTTTAATCAATTTTAAAATAATTTTAAGGTTGCTACAAGCCAGCGGAAGCAGGGAAAAATCTGAAATGGTCAGGGAATTTTTTTTTATTCTACAAATTATAATTAAGGAATTTGTGTTGCCCGAGATAGAACTTTCATGATTTGATGGAGCCAGCAAGCAAGCATCTTTTAGTTTTGGCCAACTTCTAGCTTCATCTTGCTCAATTCCGCAAGCTAAAACCTTCTTACGCTAACTTCTCAGTTAGTTTTTATTGTTTATATTTTTGAGTTTTGAGTATTTTCAAAGAGAATCAAATATCCTTGAAGATAAAAAGTTCATAGGTCATTACAAATTGGAAACTTTAGTAGTATATGTGGTAAATCCTCATACTTCATTTTGTTATACAGACTGCTGATTTGTCTGGCATCGATAACATATGGTAGACCATTAAAATATAGCATAATTTCAGACGAGACACTCGTAATTGATTAATAATTCATACATTCATACATTATTTATTTTATTTTGTCTAAAGATTTGCAAAAAATATTATTTGACCATTTACTGAAAATGTTAGTTTTGATTGCAGAAACCGCCCCTGGGATGTCCCACTGTTTGGACCACGCACCCCTCTCGCCTACTGATTCAAGCAAGAATCTCAACAGAGAAGCCGAATTGAACTCCAACCACATTTTGGGCAATTTATGTTCTTCCATACTAGCGAGGGAGATCCACCAATTATGCGCCCTTGTAAATGCTTTAAAATAACAATATAACAGGCTTTTTAAAAAATCTGTTTTGAAAAACTTTTATATCCTCCAGATATCACAGGCCTCATATTTCTACCCTATACATAGCCGTAGCATCGAAAATGTCACTCAAAAGAGTAATAATCGCATCCCATGAGTAAACTTTACTTCTACGTATTTAGGACACTCCACACTCTGTACGCATCTAGAGAAAATTTCTTAACTAAGTGGTCTTAACTAAGTAATCTGCCAGAAGCCGAAATGGATACTCCAAGATAATTATAGGCATCGACCAATTCAAGCGTATGGGCGTTATGCCATTTGCGAGTTCTTAATTTTTTTAATTTACCAGATGTACGGAAAAGAACTATTTTCCTCTTTTTTAGATTAAGTTGAAGACGCTTACTGGCACAATATTCATCTAGGATTTTTATTTTGTTCCTTATATCATGCCATGACGTAGCAAAAATTACAATGTCCGCAAACAGGAGCATGATCAGAGTTTGAGCATCTGACAGTATCACTTCTCTCGCCCCCTTTCCAATAAAGAATTTAGTTATATCAGCCATATACCTAATGAAAGAAAGTGGATTAAGACTGGCCCCTTTAGGACTCCCTGCGTTACTTCGACTTTCTCATAAACTTCGAATTTTCTTATAAACTTGCCACTAACTCCTAGAGCATGATGCTTGCTCCAAAGTTTCTTGTGGCTGACAGAGTCGAATTTTCGTTTGAAATTTACAAAAATAATAAATAGGGGATCTTTGTTGCCAGAGCTATATTGCATACCTTGCACCGATTAAAAAGTAAACAAGTGGGCTTTACAGCTCCTACCCTCCCTAAAGACGGATTTTTCCTCTGGAAGTATATTACATGGGTTAGCCAACACCGACAATCTGGAGGCCAGCAACGTTGTAAACATCTTTGTTCTTGACTTGATAAGATTAATACTTCCATAATAAAGGTGATCTATTTTAACGCCCGGTTTATGTAACTTGAACATGTCGACCTCGGATCATTGAACAGGAACCCTCATTATTTAAAACTCTATTAAAAAGATTAAGTAAATAATGCTCCCATTTTGGTCTTAACCTTTTAAAAAAGTCTTTGTTTAAACCATCAAGACCCGAAGCCTTGTTCAGGTTACAATTTCACAGTACCAATTGCAATTCCGTCAATGAAAAATCGGTATCAAGCAAAGGTTTGACCACGGAAATATAATTACAGTCTGATACAAACCGGGGTCGAAAGAGGCGTCGATATAAATCTAACCACGCGCTAGTACTTATTAAATTTATATGCTCCGGTTTAATGTCAAAAGTTCTCGCTGTTTGCCAAAACTATCTGTTGTCCTTAGCATTTTATAGTTTTAAAAAGAGTTTCTATAGATTAGCACAGCTGTCTCACGCGTGGCTATCTTTATTGCTATTATTAAATTATGGATATAAATTTACTGATGAATTAGGCTGATGATCTAGGCTAAGTAAAGAGTTCTATTTTACGGGCTCTAACGCATACATTTAGGTTGCATAAAATGGGCGAAAAATTTGATCATCATTATTACAGTGTTTCTAAGACATTCCAGATGCTTTAGCCCGCTTATACCACCAGGAGCGATGGCTTCTATCTAGTGCACCTTGCGACCGAATGCAGGAAGCTTGTCATGACTTTTTGGATTTGCAGGAGAGCCTTTGGTTGACGTGCGGCCTAAGCCTTAAAATGCTTGTATTGCTCTACTGTGCTGTCCTCAAACAAAAGGGTCTTATATACGACAGTGGTCTGGTGGCCACGGGCGAAACTCAAAACCATGCAGGACAGCCTGCGACGATTAAAACAGCTGGCCTTTAGGGATTTGACGGGAGTAATGAGGATTACGCCTAAAGCGGCGATAGGATGCATGCTCTGTGAAGAAACCGTACACGTTCTGATAACTACAAGGATGACTCACGTGCTGGGCCGCCTCGCTTATACCATGATAAAGCTTACTTTATTGTGCTTAAGAAGAGTCCCTATTTGTGTATGTACAAAAATTGTTTAAAAAAATATCCTTCGCGAAAAGATTGAAATCGTGGTTTTCCGCATCACGTTTTCCTTGCTTAACTTTCGATGGCGACATCTTTAAATTCAGCAAAGTACATAATTAAAAAAAAATTAGATAGATGCTTAAATATTTTTACTATTCATACGTGAAAACAAAATTACAACATATTAATAACAACTAACGTAAATTGCATTTGAGCATGACTATGCTATCTCACGTAATATACGTAGTAGTGTTATATTTTGGCTTGTACTGCTTGGAAAATTTCAACAAATGCAATCGAATAATAATTGGGAATGACAATATTAAAACCTATTACTTCATAATAAATAATACTGGAAGACCGATGAATACTATTTTCAGTGCGAGGACACACACTACAGCTGAATACTCTTTTCATAACTTAATGAATGAGCAGACCTCCCGAGGTGACCTTTAGCTATGGTATCCCATAGTATAGTCCATAGTGTCCTGACACCCACACTTCCATTCATGGATCTTCCAGGATTATTTGTTATTAAAATAATAGGTTGTAAGATTGCAATTTCTAATTCTTATTCGATTGTATTTGTTGAAGTTTTCGAAGCAAGTTCAGCCAATATACAGGGTGTCAAAAAAGTATCGGAACAGAGCTGTATCTTCTTAAGTGAGTTATTTTTCAAAAAGGTCAAGGTCATTCCCATAGTAACTTTCAACAAGGAATCTGAGGGTGACCTTAGTTTTGACTTTGAGGATGACCTTAATGTTTGCTTGAAATGGAAACACCCCTTTTGACACCAGTAATTGAAAGAACGGAAAATTTTACATTCACATATGCACTTAGGACATGCGTGGCGGATGACATGAGAGCCAAAACTTTGACCTTGACAAAAAATCTTTACTTGAGGGGTTTTTAAGGTCGTTAAGGCTGAATCTGTATGTGATGAATGTGTCTTTTGTATTGGCCTTGGGGATAACCTTGATAACCTTCATGGTTATTTCAAGGCCAACTTTTTTTATAATGAGAAGCTTCATTTTTCCACCGGCAATAGAAATGAAGGGAAATTGAGCAGTAAGGGAATCGCTGTTATTATAGCCATCAAAAAATGGTTTGAGTTAAAGTGACCTTAGGGTGAATTTTAAGGTCATCCGGAACATATGACCTAAGTGCATATTTGAATTAAAATTTTCCTTTCTTTCGATTCCCTGTATCCCTGCTGTCTATATTACAAAAAGCATTATCATGTTCAAATGCAATTTATGTTAATTTCTATTAATATATTGCAATTTTGTTTGTAAGTATCTATAGTCAAAATATGAAAGCATCTATATGATTTTTTCAAACTTGCTAGATTGTTTACTTCAAAAATGTCGTCATAGAAATTCAAGGAAGGACAGCCAATTTTTATGCATATAGAAATAGGGACTTGTCTTAAGCGCGATAAGGTTACCTTTATCATAGTATAAGTTGCGTTTTTATGCGATTTTTTACCAGTAAATTACCGAAATTTGCCGCTGTTTTGGAGGGACCTTCTGAAGGGAAAATTAATAGTAGACAGTCCTCCAAGGTCCCCGCGGACATTTTTCCAAGGTGAAATCTAGTATAAAGATGGTTCAGTGCGAATGCCCTGGCGTTCTTTCGCATTGCTGGGACATTATAAGAAGAAGACGATTCTGGCAGGCAGATTGTGATCTGCTGGCACAACCGAGGGACCTTAACTGCAGTTGAGAAACCAGAAAGATCAGATCTGGTCTAGGACTGCAACATGGCATTAAAGTGGCTCCTGTATGTGTCTCTGGTCACACAGAGATCAAGGGAAATAAAAAGGCGCACTAGTTACAAAAATGCGGCGTAGTAAGTGAATAAATAGAAGAATCGGGAATACTGAGAAAAATCCAGGGCTTCGACAGGCGAAAGCCTGTAATATACAGGGCTATACTTTGGGAAATCCTGGACACAACCACCCGAACTATCATTATTAACCATTGATTAGGGACGAATTTAGACCGCTCGACACCGAATCACGAAAGTTTATGGACGTATCGGTTGCAATTGTAGCATTTTAGCTCAGCATTGTCATTTGTCATACGTCGTCGTGGATCTGATCTACGTGGGACTTTTGGACCTTCTGATGTGAAGTCTTGACTAGTTCTCAATTTATCCTTGCTCGAAGACTGTGAAGAGCCATCTTTTACTTTTGGAGTTTCATTTCTAGCTGTCTAGGTCGCTCGAAGGGTACAATGTCGTGACGTAGTTAGTTCTTACTGGCATATGTACGGTCCATTATAGTATCACATGTGTCTATTTAAACACCCTTTTACTTTTGAATGAAACTGATGCCAATTCTCAATTAATGCTGCACGGAATAAATGCCAATCTTTGGTTCCCTGTTTTAAATGAATTTGGGCCGTCTTAATTGCGAAACTATCAGGCCATCGGTATAGAGTTCAGTGTCCTAACCATATCTTCCATTATACGACGTTGCTGAAGTTCTTCTCTAGATAGTTGCTGATTATTCACAACCGCTTGTTGATCAAACAGATCTGGCGTAACCTAATGTTACCTGGGCCTATGTTATCAGCTGATTTGTTCGTATAACATTGTTCACTTTTGCATGGAGTCAGGTCTATTATTCATTTCTGCATCGTTCTTCTCACTCGGTGTCCATCTATCTTTCCCCCTTCCCATTATTACTATGGAGTCTCGATTAGGAGAGTTATTTGCTGCCGTTAATACTATATTATCCGGTGTCTATTCAACGTTTTATTGCGATGCAAATTTTCCGAACTTCTGTAGGGGAATATTGCAGTTCCCACCCCCTCCGCCATTTTGATACAGGACGCGCTACGAAAAGAAATGTAAAATAATTGTTAAAGAAAGCAAGGATAAAAACTGTTTCAAAGGAAATAAGAAATTATTTGATTGGCAATTGCGCAAGGGCAGCAAGAAAGCAAGAAGTAATACAGAGCTAGTCGTTAGTAGAAATAGTAAGGATGAAACGGTATATCATGCGGACGAAGTGAAAGACGGTTTTAGGAAACATTACAAGAAATTCTTTTGTGAGGTGAAGCTATGGGACAGTACAACCCGTTTGAACCAATTAATTTCTCTGGGATTAGAGATGTAATTAAGAACTTCAAGATTATTAAGGCAGCAGCTGTAGTTGTTATTAATGCTGATATGCTTAAATACGGCGGCGAATACATACACAAGGGGCTGTTCGGGAAGTTCAATGAGGATTTATGCCAGACAGACCGTGTGCGAATCAGATATTTAGCTTCAGAAAAATTACGGCAAAAAGTTTAAGGGTTAAAAAAGAAGTTTTCCATGCATTTGTTGATCTTCAAAAAGCATTTTATAAGGTGGATAGAAGTAAGCATTGGGAAGCCCTGAAAGAGTTCGAAGTCAATGGATGCCTCTTCAAAGCAATAAAACAATATATGCAGGTAGCAAAGTGAGTGTGAGAAACACCTTAAGTGAAAGTCTTTGGCTCCTAATGGTCCCGTGTACAGTGCAGTATCCTCATCTTATCAGGCACTTGACTTAGATAGTGGCTGATGATGAAAAACTTTGCTTAACAGAGAAGAATAAGGATCCACAGAGCTACAGAATGAACACGAGTATGACGTCGAGGCAATATCTGAGGGTGAGTCATATAAATACCTGGGAATTCTCAAATTGAAGAGTTATTGCGCGTATGATAGTTGAAAAAAGCATACTCAAGTATGATTGGAGAGGAGACGAGTCTCTGTCTTAGGGAACTGAGTTGGCCTACGACAGGCGAGCTGTAAACGTGCTTATGCACACCTTTATTAATTAATAAATATTCTTGTAGTTTACTTGATTTTTTTTTCTTTTACTAGGCGTAGGAAACCACAATCTGGCGCCGAGGTTAATCGGGTTAGTTCATTGTTGAACGATATTACAATGATTGAAGTGCCTGTTCGCAAGGAACAGTTATTAGCCAAGATTGAAGAGTATAGTACTTATGAATTAGATTCATTGTTAACAGTAGCCAAACTTCGACAGATAGCATACGTTCGTGAAAGGCCGGAGCAAGTGGAATGTAAAACAGAATTACGAAATATATGAACAAATGGATAGATTGAATTTTTGGAATTTATTGCAAGACGAAAAGAATTATTTCTTTACTGAAATTTTGCAAATTAAAAGACGGCGCTTCGAGTTCAAATCGTGTGCGCGACTTGCGATTATGGAACGAGAGTGTTTTTATTCAGTGAAGTTAAGCTAACCTTTGACAAAGCACTCATAATAACAACCACAAGGGAAACGGCTCTAAATAATGCAAAACAGACAGATATTCTAAATGTGCATTCAGATTTCACAGTAGAGGTGAGAATTCTTGGAACTTTTAATCGACATAAGAAATAGAAGCAGGATATGAAGTTCAAGAAGAGGACAAATAATCAATAACAAGATATATCCTAAAGATCAACCCATAACACTACAATTGAATCGCAAGACAACAAAGGTACTCGAGTCCGAGAAATTTTTAATGTTCCTGCTGTAGCATGGAAAATAATCACTTTGCAAAGAATTGCAAACACAATTTGAAAACATATAATTTCTGTAAGAGAAAAAGACATATAGAAAGAGCATTTCTCTCTAAACAGAGACAAGCACCACAAGGGAAACGTTCATCGCAACACGCAGAGAAACGCAAAGTGCACAACATGCAAGAGTCAGACGACAGAAGATTCAGCAGCGACGGAGATACAGGCGATACTTTTTTAAATAAAAGTTAAACCGCTTCAGGTAAAAAAGGATGTAATATAATTTTTAATTTCGTGGAGAAAGTAATTGCAGAACCAATGTATATTAATGTAAAAATTAATGATAAAATAGTTACTATGGAAGTCGATTCTCGTACTTACGGCCAAGCCGAATTTTGTTCTAAACATTTAGTGGGAATATTAATAGTTGAAATATTTCTTTTCAAAGGATAACCATCTTTGTGAATCTTTCAAAAATCATAACATCTGGCAAGAACTGTGTCTTCAGTATTAATATCAGTGCATCTAATATCTTTTCCTACAATTTCTTCTTTTCACAATTGTCAAGCATCTTAACACTGTTTCTTTTTAATTGTGTTAACGGATTTTAATTTAATAAATAAAAATTATCATGATTGGAAAGCAAATTCTCTATATCCCGACCATAATCTAATTTTTTATAGAAACAGTAATATTGCTTTTATCAGCATTCATGAAAATTATATTAGAGTTGTTTTTATCGTTGTTTAAATTGTTTCAATTAATTATTGATCTTTTGAAACACCAAATTTTCCTTAGCAAGAAACGTTTAAACAATAACAAAAACACGAGAAAAAACTTTCTATTTTGATTGCTCAGCAAACTAATATTCAAGAGAAAAATTTAAGTTTGCACAGAATCTTTGAAGAAGGACATAAGGATCCTTGGTCTGTAAATTTGACAGATATTCAAATTCATAATTCAGCTACAGATATTGTAAGATTAGGTAAAGGTAATTGTAACCCTGTGTTAGAAAGTAGATCGAAACAAATGATGGAAATAATCAAAGATGTCGAATCAAGTACAGTACAGTACACTCCCCTTAAAGCGTGATCACACGTACGGCACGCACACTAATTGTGGTTCTCTCCCTTTGTGTGCTGTTTTGCTCATGATTTGCGCCCATGATTTACGCATTCGCGCACCTAATATCGTGCTACTAGAGGGGGCATCCGATAGGTCCGCAATTCCTGGAATTTTCCGCTCCTACAGCCCCGAAGTTGGAAAGTTATCGGACTTGTACTGCATACACAAAATTCCGATATTAGATCAGCAATATTTCGGAAACAAGGTGTTGTACTTGTCAAAGAGCTTTGTAGATAAAAATGGTCTGCCCATTCTTAATATTGATGCTAACATTTCTAAAGGTTTCATGATAACGAAAGTTTTCTTAAAAACAACCCTGATATAATTTACACATTGCTAATAAAGGCAATATTACTGTTTGTTTGAAAAAATCAGATTATGTTCGGGGTATTGAGATTATGCTTTTCAATCATGTTCATTTTGATTCATTAAATGAAAACAAACAAAACTTTAATTTGATTTTGAAAAATTCTATCACATCTTCAACATACATTATTAAAAATAACTGCAAATTTCAAAATATTGTTATTCAAAAAACCGTTCCGGATGATTATGTAATGATTTCTTTGAATGTCCTTACAATGTTTCCAAGCACCCCTTGAATTAGTTGAAAAGGCAATTTTAAAAATATGGGACAATATAAGAATACGTACTCGATCATTTCAAGAAGAAATTATGAAAGGGATAGTTTTTATCATGAGCCCAACTTATTTTAAATTCAACGGCTCTTTTTATAGGCAAAACTTTGGTACTCCCATTGGTTCAGTCGTTTCTCCGATTTTAGCGGCAATAGTTATGGGAGATTTGGAGGTCTTTGATTTCAAGAAGTTCGATTTAGCTTTGCATTTGTACTTCGGGTATGTTGATGATATCTTATTATGTGTTCCTCTAGCAAAGTTGCTGGTGGATGTCGATACTTTTAATAGCTTTTATGCAGAACTTTAATTTGTCTATGAAATAGAACAAGTAATAAAATAGTTTTTTTTTGGACATAGAAGTAATTATAGGTCAGGCTGGTAATACTGCTAATAATTGTTCCAGGAAAAGTACATATTCAGGTAGAATTTTAAATTTATTTCCTGCTCATGCTTTTCAGAACAAAGTTGCAGTAATCAAAAACGTAGTTGACAGAGCTCTAGGTTTGTATTTTACGGGAATACATGTTTAAAACCGCCGTACTCCTGGTAAATTTCTCCAGTTTGTCATACATGCGTACATTCATACAAACCTTGTTTAACCGCCAAAGGTGGATTCTTTGAAATCGATCGATTTTCGCCCTGCTCCGGAATATTTTCTAGCTATGTTAAATAACTCCAGTAGGCTTGTATCTGATAAAAATATACATATAAAACCGGCGTTCTGCGGGGAAATTGGTCCAGTTTACTATATATGCGTAAATCGTTAGTGAAAACACGGAACATAATCATATTCAGGCTGACCAAGATAGCCGAGGTATGAACAAAACGCGAGCTATCGTATATAGCTTATATGAGTTGAATACTTATGGGTTTGTAAATGTATTCTTGAGATTCTCGAATTTCCGTATTCAAAGATACGACTAGTTCTGTCACTGAATCCACCTTCAACGATTAAACAAGATTTATATTAGACGTGTGCATTGAGTCGGATCGAATGTGATATTTTCGATCTGATCTGCGTTCATTTTCGGATCGGTTAATTCGATTCGATCGACCCACTGATCGAATGTCGAAAATCCGACATTCGATCCGTGCCACGGTCGGATCGAATTTTTGGATTCGATCGGCCCATCGATCGGATGTCGAAAAACCCACATTTGATCCGCGCTACGATCGAATCGAATTGTTTGATTCGATATGTGCCACGGTCGGATCGAATTTTTGGATTCGATCGGCCCGTCGATTGGATGTCGAAAAACCGACATTCAATCCGCGCTACGATCGGATCGAAATTTTCGATTCGATCAGCCCGTCGATCAAATGTCGAAAATCCGACATTCGATCGACGGGCCGATCGAATGTCGAAAAACCGAAATATCACCTTCGAATCGGTTTTCCGATTGAATTGATCTGCGCGTTGGAAAATCCCATACTGAGTATGCCTTATGTTGAATCGTTTATTACTTTTTTAGTTTTATACATATTTTCTTCTAATTAGGTTATCATTGTCCATCAATAAACAGAAACCAGTAATTAGTTTCCATAAATAAATTAATATAAATATTTACTATATTATAAAAATTATCATAATTAAGAAAAAAATATTTATTCCATGCAAGAAGTCGACAAAATCATTGCAATCAAAAAATTACTTGAATTGATTACATTTAATTTAACAAATATTAACAGCTTTTTAACAATTGTCATAGTTAACACAACGAGAAAAGTATTAAATGTAAAAAATATTCTTTTAGTATAAATATAAATGTATATCCATGGAATGGAAAAAATATTCATTGACAGAAGTCGACATAATTATCGCAACGAAATAATAATTTTTATTTGAAAAATGTTTTTCGTAAATCGACACTCCCTTAAGCAATTTCGATTTTTGAAGGAGAATTGGCAAAATCTAGAACCGTGAACATTTTTTAAATTGAAAATAGAATACTCTTAGAAAGTAGTGCTTGAAGACCCTATATACGCATAACTAATTCATAGCGTTTTCACGCCATCGTTTTAAATTCCCTAAATTAAAAGTATTATTCCTTTTCAAATCAATACAAACCTGTAATGTATAAAATCTACTGCCAATTGAACCAATTTTAAGAACTTAAATTTCCATGTTTCAAGCTTGATAAACATGTTAAAAATACAATGCCTTACACTTTTCCTCTGAACATAAATTGAAAACCAAAAAACATCCTCTTACAATTGGGAAAAAATTAATAACCAAGATTTATTTTAATTTTTTTCTTTTCAAATTCATAATTTTCAATTGTTATTCAACGTTATAATAAAAATAGTAACGTTAAAAGTTTAAATGTTCCACTCTGAAATTTTTACGATACAAGGCTTTGTATTTCAGAAAAATCAGTTTGATATTGTTTAGTTTTGAATATGTGAGTCATATAGTTGCGCATTTTTAAATATTTTTAATTAA
>JAAAKG020132581.1:0-14460 GCA_010014905.2 Druon quercuslanigerum
CGGATTGGACTGGGCCACTTTTCCGCACCCAGGCATTTCCTGGACGCACAATGTTGGTTTTTCGCCCCAGCCTAATGTATATGTTACGATAAAGAAAACTGTTCACGCTACACTCTATAGACAACATTTATACATTTTATCTAGCATTGCATATTGAGGAAGATGGACTTGCCGTTTGCGTTAGGACAGAAAAAACTAGAGGTAAAAATGTTGCAGGTAATCGTTAACTCAGTGTAAAGACAGCTAGGGTACAGAGTAATGTCGAGCAAGGTAATTGACAAGTGGATACAGTATACTTGACTTCACCCTGGACGTGGGTAAGAACGGCGAAGTGTCACTTGCTTTCTTTAAATTTGAATGAGCGGCCATAAATAGTAAATTATTACATAATTCTGCGTATAAAGAACTCCAAAAAGCTAATACTTAAAAGTAATAAGAAAATCAATTGCCAAATTGTGGACTTAGCACACTTTATCCGTCAAAATTAAGACAACACAAACAGGGTTGAACATACGCCATGGTCTATAAAGTTAATAGGTGCGTTGAAAAGAATATATAATTAAAAGTTTGCGATAGGGACAACCGCAGGATTTCGCCGGGATCGGGTGCTAATCTGAATAATTGCACCCGATTCCAGCCAAATCATGCTAAAATTTCAGTCATACTCACGTCTCACAACCGTAAGATAGGTGGCACAGTCTGTGACGGAATCAACACGATGATCACACAAAAGTCTCCTGTACCCTGAGGACACGGAGCGACCCAAAGACGACCGTCTTCTGCATTTTTCCTCGTAAGTGTTTCAGCATATTGAGAAAGCTTGGCCCCTTTCAAGAGCGCCGATGATAAGGATGATTAATTTAACAGAATATTCTGGGTACAATCGTCGCAACTCGCTTACCAGGTCTCTATATATCTCTTTCTTTTAATTCTCCTTGGCTATGATATTTTTGTCAGCTGGTGCCGAAAGTTCGATACCGAACATGGTTCGCTTCTCGGAGTTAAGTAAAAATATGTCAGGCCTCGAGAGTGCAGCAGGAACAATTGTCGAGAATATAAAGTTCCAGTATATGCGGCACTTCTTATTCTCAAAAATTGACTCTATTTCCCTAGGAGCGTTTAGCGGAGCGATATTTAGGTTAATGCCGTAAGAGTGTCATTATGGGGAATAAAGCACTCTTAGTGCCGCGTTGTGCATTTGGTTGTATGTGGTTCCCGTATGAGTTTAACAACTTGATAGTATCTGTCCGAGATGCTCGGAGTGTGCATGGCACGCCCTGCGGTTATCATCGGATATGTCCTGGCTTAAAATGTGGCGACGGTATGTTAAGGTGAAAACGACACCATCTTGACATGCCAAAATGCAACCCTCTGTGCCCGATTGCAATCCGGGTGATTTAAGGAAAGCAAAAGTTAGCTCACACGACATTGACTGATCATCCACATTTCTGTGGAAGATGCTTTGCATCATCTTATCGAGGAGCTGTTCCCGGAAGATTTTCTCCTGTGCTTTCTGAATCCGGACTTTCAGGAGTGAGTTCTCTAGATAGATATGATTTGATGCATTCTGCTCACACCTGATACTGAAGATAAGTCCGAGTGTTTCAGCAACCTCCTCCTCTGCTTTGTGCAGAAACGCTTCTATGCCCACTTCTTCGTTGTGAAGACATTGAAGATTTAAAATTCCGCGACCACCTTGGCGGGGTGAGATGCAGAGTCGCGGAACAGAAGGCTTAATATTCAGGCTTTTTTTATGTGCATAAACTTTCGTGTCCCGATTTCAAGGGATCTGAGCTCGTTCTTCGTCCATGGAACCACTTCATATGAATAGAGTACTACCGGGACGGCAAGCATGTTCGTTGCAGATACTTTGTTCCCCGCCGACAGTTCGAAAGACCAAATCTACCAGAATGAGCCATTTATATCTGCTATGGAGAGTATCCTTTATAGATGTCACATCCTGAATGTGGCTCTGTGGCACGCCCAGGTACGTATAAGGCTCTCCAGCGCAAAGGTGTCGTATAGCGGTACTATTGACGAGCTCAGGGTCTTTAGAGATGCGCTTAATTTTGTTCGCTTCAAATAAACCTTGGCGCATTTTTTTAAACTTAAATTCCGTATTTATTTCCTTAGTTTATCGTTCGAAAATGCCTAGAGATACATGTAGTTGCTCTTTATTTTTAGCATAGATCTTAAGATCATCCATGTAAAATACATAAGTGACCTTGTACTTTCGATTTGTAGGTTTGCCACAAAGGTACCCCTGGGAATAGCAAAGCCATCTATCTATCTATCGATGAGCGGTTTCAAGCGACATCCTGCTACGCCTTTGTTTGAGCCAAGTTGTTTATAAATTCCATGCTACGCATGTCTGATTGTCCAAACAATCCTAGTATGTCGGACAGCTGTGAAGATCTTATACACTGTGTTCAGACAAGTGATTAGCCAGTAATTCTTCGGGTCAACTAAGCTCCCCATTTTCGGCAGGAGTACTGTTGACGGAAGCTTTTTCCACCAGAAGTTTTAGAAACCATCTGATCCCGGAGCGTTATAGTTTTCTATACTCATAGTTATGGGTGGGCATTATTCCTCAGGTGTTATTAGGGCATCACACAGCTCCTTCAAGCTATTTACGTTCTCTGAGTCTTCTTACAGTCTCTACTGAACTTCGTAAACTTCTCTTCAAATTGCTTTGACCTTCTCTGGTTTAAGCGGGTGTTAGATAGTAAGTGGAGGGTCTATCTTAGTGGAGAGTTGATGCATTCGTCTTTGGGTCTTATAATCAACCACTGGTTTTGTTTTATGGTTCGCATCGGCCAAAACTCTCTCTGCATTACATACAAACAAATTAATTTTCCAGGGGTTGGATTTTTCTCAAAAATATTCACGAAGCTCGTCTTCTAATTCAGCCAGATCTTTAGGCTTGAGAGAAACTTCCATGTTGATACTTCTCGGGCCATGAAGCATCGCTCTTCTTGTATCGGATGCCTGTCTGCGGTTGTTCTTAGTGACACCTCTGTTTTGTCTGTTGACAACTTGTTCTGGCTATGGTAAAGTAGGTGATCCGCTTATATAGCCTCTTTTTGGAGTAGCTCGGTATAGTTTCGTAGAAGTTGATGCAAAAAGTGCGATGGCTTTGGATCTTTCTCGCACCACAGAGCATACAGTCATGCCATGTAATACTCTCGTTCAGGGGCCATACTCGAATCGTAGAACTCTATCTTCATTGGCTCCTCCAGCTCAAGAGTGGTCGGCATTGTTGGCTAACGCATTGTCGGGAGCCCTGCGCGTTCTATTGCTTCAAACCCCACTTATTACAACTATGTTTTGTGCTATCATTCTTTTGCCAACGAAAAGCTAGGGAGCTTTATTTAGGAAGCTTTTTACTTTGAGAGGTCGCCCGGTATCCTAGGATTACCGTTCCAGACACTTCAGGTAGGTGTCATTCAGCTTTCGGCTCGTTTTTCATACCTCCGCTTGGGGGGGGGGGAGTAATTTTTTCGGGAACACCCCCTGGACAATGTCCGCGACTGCCTATTATTTTTTGTAACCATATTCAGTAGAAACCCATGGTACAGGGATCAAGTTTGTGTACATGATTGGAGAGAGATCATATTTTCACGATATTTCCCACCATGTAAGCGTTTTTAATTCATTAACGAAAGTTTTTTCTTAAGCTTATATTTCCTTAAAAATTTTAGGTCCAATTCTTTAGTATTTGCGACTACTATGGTAGGAGTTACAAGTCTTAATCGAAAACTGAGCACTTTGTGTGTTAAATTGATATATTCATCGCCATGGCCAGAAGCAACCATCTCTTTGGGTGCATCATCAGTGAGAAGAGAAACGGGTTTATAATGAACACATGGAGAACTCTCTATTGATGTCTGCGGTGGAGGTAATGAAAAGAGATCTCAGTCTGATATTAAAAACTCACAAAAATAAGAGTGCAAACACGACATTTTCACGCTTATTCGTTTCCGAAAATATCAATAATTGTGCGATTCCTTAATATTCGTGGATTTGTGGAATTGGCCTTTCGCCTACTTGTGAGGAGTAATAATCTACACAACGACTCATTGTTTTTCTGCTATCTAGTGAATATGCTTAAAGTGAAGTGTAGCCGTCAGCGTACTAAACTCAAGTAGTATTGGAAAACCAAGGTGGTTTTTTATATAAATTTCAATTGTAGGAAATCCTGTGTTGAGAACTGGTATGTAGTTAGGTGGTGAAAAGTGGTTGACTCGTGTTGTGAAAACTGCGTAAAAGTTATGCTCTCACATCAATTACAACGCGTGGATCGAAAATATTGCAGCAAACAAATAATTTATCTGGACGAGCGCATGCTATATTAGATGTGTGTCTAGCAGTATTCTCATTATTTTTAATTAGAAGTAAATTACCTGGTGCAAAACCCAGAATACGTGATAATTCTTCACTAAGCACCAAAAAATATTGGTCAAACGTCAAACATAAATTTCTTTACTGTTTTGGTAAGCGTACATAGCTGCTGTTGAATGTGTCATATATGCCAGGTTCAAAGAAATTCACAAGGGGATTTTGTCACCCATTATAATGACTTTTTTCATTTTTCCAAGACAGTATTGTCTATTATTTTTTCTATACTATATGTTGTATCTTTATTATTTATTTAATGTCCCTGGTGGGAAAAATTTGAGATGTAAACATTATACTGAGGTTTTTTTATTATGGCTTCCATTACTGAAAAGATCTACAATTATATTATTGGAAGACTATAATTAGTCGAGAATGACACGTTTAAGCCTCGGATCAGTAGAATAAGCAGTCTGCCACTGTGAATAATAGAAAATAATACGATCGATTTGTGTATCGCACATTCCAGCGCGTGCACATATTGAATAATGGTGTACCGTTGGTTAAACCTTTTAATTTATACATAAGACTGTCACTGGTATATTCGTCCCTTTTAAAGGTGTGAAAGGTAGATACCATAGCTTTTCATTTATTTTCATGATCTTGTCTTTCTTCTATGTGTAAAGTATATTCTAAGGCTTCGCTTAGGTCTTTTGGATTACTGGTGTTCACGAATTTTGACAGTCCTTCCGGGAGTCCTCTAAAAAAGCGTTTATGGCAAAGTCGATAATAGGCTTTAGCAATGATGGTACTTGCCCTTTCATGTCCGTACGTAGTATTGTACGTTTCCTCTAGAGTGTGTCTAGCTTCGCCTCGCAATTCTTGAACTGGATCGAAATAATCACTAACTCGTTCGATTTGCTTAATTCGTAAGTTCAAAATTGGTTCGAAGTACCATTCATACTCTTTTCTTGGAGCGAAACGTTTTTTGAAAATATGCAGATAAATAATTTATTTTCTCGAATTGTTTTTCACTAACATTTTTCACGGACTACGCCTTTTAATTTGGATAGTGCTGTCTGAATTAACATCGGGTTTGTATCTGGCGTTACGAATACTGCTCCCCTACATATATCTAGTAAGAATTATTTCATTGGGGGTATTTTATCAATGAAATCGAGGATGTGATAAATGCTAGTTTGCATCGTCATATTTTCTGGGACATAATTTACTTCTAAGCTCGCATGTAGGTCTTGCCCAGGGTTCGGTATATACAAGTTCGGGTTTCCTTCGCCAGCGTTATTCACTATGCTTCGATTGGGATCCTGTAAACGGGTCGTATCTTCGTGAGTAGGATGTATGTCATCTGTTTTATCTTCTGAGTTAGGCATTTTGGCTTATACTTATAATATCTTTGTGAAATTACAAGTTTTAGCGCCCCCACGGTCGTCTCAATTTTTATTTTTAATTTTGTTTGTTTGTTGTTCGTTTTAACACAATGAAGAGGTTCTTTGATACTAAAAGTCCTTACTTATAGATGAGCAAGTACCATTCAACCCGGGCTATCTATGTTTGCACTTCCGAAAGAGGGGTCGCTTGGGCATCCTTAATCCTTTTTGTCGAATTCGGTATTTAAAATAATCGTAGATAATGTAAAAACCTCGCAGTTATCCCTTAGGGTTCCTAGCTCTCAAATATCTATGCGTGTAGCTTCTCTTATGACGCGTTCGTAGCTAGCGCTTTCCGGATAGACGCTATGCAGCAAGATCGAAAATATGAATTTTCCTTCAGTGAATAAAAGGTTAAAAAAAGATTATTCTATCGAAATGACTTCTATCTCTGGTGTCAACTTTAATTCGGCCTGAAATTCTATTGTGCCTGCGTCTAAGTCGTCGGTAGGTTCTACTGTTCTATTTTTTACAGTACCCTGTGAAAGGATTACCTTTGACATAGGCATGAGGAAATAAGGTGACAAAAGAGAAAAAAACTCTTAACGCTGCTGAATACGGCGCGGGAGAGTCACAAGGAAAATTTGACTATCTCTTAAGATATTTCAAGATTCTCGCTTTTCTTTTTATAGAAAGAAAATCAATTTCTTAAACGGAGCATGAAGAATCCCTCGGTTGTAGCGTCAGTTTCTTATCAGCGCGGATGAGATTCATAAAATTGATTTTTTTCATTTAAAAAATCTATTTTCGTGACATCTTTTTTATTCACCGGTTTTAGAATATTTTTGATGTAAAGAGAACTCAAAACACTGCTCAATACAGAGCGGGAGAAAAGCAAGAGAATTTTGATTATCCCTCAAGATATTTCAAGATTCTCGCTTTCCTTTTTATAGAAAGAAAATCAATTTCTCAAACGCAGCTTGAATGATCCCTCGGTTGTAGCGTCAGTTTCTTATCAGCGTGGATTAGATTTATTAAATTGATTTTATTGTTTTTTTTTAAATCAATTTTTGTAACTTGATTTTTATTCATAGGTTTTAGGATATTTTTAGGTTTTATGATTCTTGTTACCAACCCGGATTATTTAAAAAAAATATTTTTTTTAATAATCCAACAAGCTTCGACCATTCCTAATTTTGGTCAACCCTAAAAGGTCTTGAATTCTGTCGTTACTCAAGATTTTTATCTTTTCCGAACTTCCAATTTATTAGGAAGTGAAAAATTTGAATTTGATTTCACGCGACACAATTATTGTTCTTTCCTAGCTGACATTAATCTTCTGCTGGATTAAGTACAGTCTTGAAAAAGTCTTTGAACTGTATATCTTCATTCAGGTCTTTACGACCTAACGCGGAAACTAGAGTCGCTAAGTCAACAATGTTCAGTATAGTTGCTGACAATGTTGCTATTTGTTCTGGAAGTGATTTAGGGGTTTTCTCTATTTATGATTTGGTCAAAGTTTCATTTATCAAGGTTTGACAGGGTAGTCTTTTTTTAAAAGGTTGACGTACCTTTTTCCCTCCTCAAATTCTTGGTTTTCGCTTAAGCATGGGTTTACCTAGTGATTCTTACGTTTTAGAATTTTTTTTAAATATTGTAATAATCTACTCACACTGACCGAATTATTTCAAAGGATTTGAGTTTTTTCTTTAGAAATTATAGCTCAGCCAAACGGCTAAAGATATTTTATTCAAAAAAAAATTCTTTTAATTGTTTCGCAACAGGAAAGAGAAAGAAAACTAAATTCTCCAACAGAAAATCAAGAATAGATTCAAATTCAATCCTTCGTCCAATCGGCTCTTACCTAGACTTCTTTATCTATTGAAGAAGTTCGCTGAGCTGCTTGTTCGAGTTTTTGTTGATACTTTCTATAGTCTCCTTGTCGGTGGTTCGAGGTGGGAAATTTTAGTTTAGAAGAAATAAATTTGGAAATGGGATTATTGGACTTTGGATCCATTTGCCAATTTACTTTGCTCGGCACCTTTGCTCTGCAGCCTGACGATTTCGAAACATGAATTTTAAAATCGGATTTTAGTTCGTGAGAGTTACTGCGTGTCTCACCTTTCAATTTACTAATCTAGATGTTTATTATGTGAGATCCCCTTATATTAGTTTAGAATTATTTTATTTCGTGATAACTTTTTGTTTCAGTTAATTTGGTCATTTTTGAGGGAATTATCATCAAATGAAGTTTCCCGGCTAGAAAGGCTAATTTGAGCGATAGAGAAACGAATTTAACTAGGTATCTCCGAGCGAGCATTTAGTGGAGAACAGATGGGGAATGCAGGAGAAAGAATTCGGTTACACTGTTACAGTAATTTACGTGTTGCTGCCTGTTCCTAAGCCTGTTGCGCACAGGACACCTGAAGGTGAATAGGTGTCCTGATGAGTGCGCAAGAAGATGGAAAAGACACGGTGCTACCGCTGCCTAGGGTCCAATAAGAAGCCCAGACCTGCAGAGGAAGCCCAAACTGGGACAGAAGAGGAGAGCCGAGGCACGGGTAGAAAACGGCACCCTCCTGAAGTAATGCGAAAGCGGTTCCGGGGGGGGGGGTTATTCCTAAGAGACAGGGGGATATTTTTTAGTGGGTCGTTGTTGCATCATTAGAGTGATCAATTAAGATCTTTGTCTATATTTATATATATTAAGATCGTTTTAGTGATGCTATCAATATCCTTACACTCCCGAGAAGTGCGCATCCTTCTCGGTGCGTTATAAGAACATTTTACACCTGCCCTCGTAAAAAAATGGTACCGTTAGAATTGGAGATGATAGACACGGAAACTGGTAGATATTGGGCAATTTGGAAACAAAAACATCCGGGGTTATCAAGACCTTGTGGAAACATGCGATTCCGCTGCGTAATGGAAAGGAAGGACACTACCATCTCTGAGATAAAGCAGATTCAGCGAGAAATCGATGAAATAAAACCAACAACAATTAATTTTGGTCGAAGTCGAAATCGTTGCAAAGTCACGCATAAAATGATAATGTCCATAGTTGACAAAAAGGTTTGCCAAGCGCTTACTAAAACACCATCATCATCGTCATATTATATATACTCCGCACAGCCCTCCATGATAAACAAGTTGGAAAAAATCAAACTCTTCTCTGTGAAGTTCGAAAACTTCTCTTCTGGTCTCTCCCCACTACATGCTTCGATACGCTTCATGGAATGTATCCTTTACACTTGGTATCGCATAGAATTCCGCAAATGGGCAGCGAAGTTAGCGGATGGAAAACAGAAAATGAGCGATGCGAAGAAGAGAATTCAAATAGAATTTTGGGAGAAAATGGGCCTGATCGTGAATGTTCCACAACATGAGACTGGAACATCTAATAATGGAAATACTGCTCGACGATTCTTTAAAGATCCTGAATTGAATTCGAGTATTACCGGGGCTGACAAAGTATCAATCGAGAAATTGGACTTTATTTTGAAAGCTATGGCATCAGGAAAGAGAATAGACATTATCAGATTCGGAGAATATTGCCAGGAAACTGCAAAATTTTACGTCAGCTTATATGTGACAGTCCACAAGATCCTCATACCTGGCGAATAACAAGATTTTCAAAAGGATAAGGGAATTGAATACCCGTAAAATCAGTCGGATTGCAACCCTAGTCCCATGTATGCAAAAGTTCAGGATCTGCTAATTGAAGGTGTTTGAGACAAGAATGGGCAACGCTGCTGAATAACATAATTTTTCGTCCAATAATGATTAAGCTTCATGATTTCGTTCATCCTCATTGCTTATAATATTGAAAAAAGAGATTGATTCTAGACGTTTTACGATTCGGTTCCTTATTTTAAGGTAACATTAACTTTGAACACAAAAACAGATTTGTTCTTTGATTGATTGAAAATTGAAGAAAAATTTTTAATTGACTGATCAAGATTGTTTATAACAATAAAAAATGTTGTTGCATATCAGTATATTTCGTAGGAGTTTCATTTTTTATGATATAATAAAGATTTTAACAAGAAAGAGATTTTTCCTTTCTAAAAGCGTAAACTTCTGTCACGTAATTTTTATTTTTAAAGGCAAACCTAATGATTGCGCAGAAAATATGCATTTTATATATACAGAGACGATTATTTATTAAATCTGTTTATGAAATTTGTTTTGTAACAATCAAGAAAATTATACTTTAGTATTTGATTTTAACGAAACATTAATTTCACTCATTTTGTTCATAAATTTGTTTACAACAATTAAACAGATTGCACGAACGTCATATAAGTTACTAGGATTTGTTAATCGATTGTAAATCTATCAGTTTTTTACCTTTTTGAGGTAAAATCAATGAATGCTACAGAACAGGCAGGTAAAACTTAAATACTTATGGTTTTTTGGAATTTTGCAACTTGAATAAAAAACATATAGACCCTTTTAGTGAAATCGCCCCGACAGACCTCTTCAGAATTTAATTAGCTTTAATTTAAAAAAAAATAAAGATGGAATCGAATGAAAACTTGATGGACTGTGCCTGGCCAAGGAATTCGCCATTCAGGATGACATATAGAAAGGACGAAGAAGTGTTGGACGAAATGATTGTTTTGTGAATTATTATAAAAACAGTTTTTAAGAAAAGAGTAAAAATTGTAACATTTATTGTTTTTCAGAGTCACGTGCCATACTTCTTAAATTAGCATGTCCTAGATTTTAAAAACAAAATTTGGAATATGTTTTAATTAGGAAACTTGCTATTCTGATTCGATAGGAAATTTTGGGAACTAATTTATGCGACTTTTAGGTTATATTTCTTCTCTCTGTTTTTCAGGTTTTTTTATGCAACTTGTGTCTTTCATTTGAAGATTTTATATTTTGCTTTTTTTTATTAATTTAATTTTTTCAAACTGAAATTGTTCTTAAAGAACAATTTTACTGATAAAAACTGACTTCCAATAAGCTCAGTTTTTAAATACTACTTACCGTGATTTAAAATGATTTTCTAAAATAAATTTTTTCCTTTCTCATAAAGTTCATTTAAGTTTTCTTTTCACGTTTCTGGTTCTAATAATTAAACATTTTAAATAAATATCAAACTGTATATTTTTGTTCTCTTAAAAATGAAAAATATTTTAGAGTTTTAAATAACTTTAATTGAATTTTGGAAATGTATTAGATAATCCAATCAAAAGACACAAGATCACATTCAAAAATATTGAAGTCAGATATTTAAAAATTTGTGAATCAGCGATGAAGAGTAATTTAAAATTATTTTCTTTCTTGAAAATTCCAGTCACCCTCTTTATGATCCCGAAATTCGTGAAAGGTCATCATCATCAATTCAGTCTGGACATGCTGGCGACCGTTTAGCCAGTAGCAGTAAGATGGGTGGTGTCTTGAAACTAGCTCGAGATACCATACCATCTTTCAACGGGACGAACATGTCGGTCAACATGTTCATCGAATGTTGTCGCGTCGCTTCTGTCTCAGTTGAAGAGGCAGAAATGCACTTATGAATAGTGTTTATAGAAAAATATGGTAACAGGGAATGCTCTAAAGCTCATTCTTTCGGATCAACAGCCGATGCGAGGGAATTGGCGCAAGAACTTCCCATAATCACGTAAAGATATGGTGAAAGTGTCGCTGATCATAAGATTCGCGTAAGCAAAATCTGTGACAAAATAACTATACGAGTCATGGATGAAAACCCAGGGGATCGAAAATGCAAAGAAAATGCAGTTGAAAGTTTCATGCGGGGATTAGATCGCAAAACTCCAAATTTAGTTAGAGAAAATTCTCCCACCATATTAGATAAAACTATATAGCTTGCTGCTGAGGCAGACTTAGAAAATGTTACTTGGAACAGCGTTCATGACATGCGCCCTTCCTCCGATTGAACTGGGAACACCTGGACCGTAGAAACCGTTTCCCCACATACGTTAGCATTTACCAGAATCACCCATACCGACCGATAAGGGTCCCGAGTCCAGAATTTTTTATAGTTATCAAGTACGAAAACAAGGTAGGCCCCAAAATCCAACCACTGGAGATGAGTCCAAGTCCGCCCCCGACCGAAATAACACCTGCGGTCCATCAAAAGCCGGAGGCGATCCAATCAGGAATCAACTTTCAGTCCGCAAACGAGAAAGGCCGCGTCGAGGTCCGGGTAGACCACGAAAGCTCCAGAGGAACAATACGAAAGATCCCATCTCACTCCAAGTCCAAGAAACGGAAGAAGAGAAGAAAAGACCCCGCCAAAGCGAACGGCTTAAAAGAAAAACAATAGGGGCGATTGCAAATTCTCTCTCGTCTCGAAGCCTAAGGTGGAAACATGTATTTCTTGGAGCGAGTTAGACTAGATCGTTGACACTAGAAATTGAGATCTGGCAACCCGGGAATTGATTAGTGTGATTAGTTATTTTTAAGATACTCTCTTGTAGTTAAGCGGCCCTTTAGGCATCAGTTAGTTGTAAGCTATTTTCGTGTATTTGAGCGACCCTTCAGGCATCAATTAATTTTTAGCGTTTTTGCGCTACCTGATTACAGGAACTTAAGAGAAAATCTCTCGTTTTAAGATCTCAAAATATTCTCTTTGAGTTTGTAATGATTATGTTTCAATGATCATTGTTTCAAGCCCGTTTACAGTTTAAAAAGAGACTTTAGTTTAATCACAGTTCTGTATAACTACAACAGATGAAGTTTTAGTGAGTTCAAATTACAGAAATCATTTCCGCCAGGAAGCCCAATAAACAGGGCATACTTTAACAAGTCTGAAGGTCGGATTGTTGACGTCTGCTGGTCTGGGAGTCCCTAGGGTCAGTCTGGGAGGAGCTGTTGTGAAGCGGTGGCGACCCTCTTGTTATGGATCCTTCCCCAGACCATAATATTATTAACATAAAATATCAGACCGCGATAATTCCATAGCCGACACAAGCTTATTATTTAAGAACTAAGAACATAAGAAGGAAGATATTGTACTTGTAAATGTTAAATAGATTAGATTAGATACCTGTAGGAAAGTGGAGAAAAACTAGACGACTTACCCTGGGCTCGAAAATCCTAGAGTCAGTTCCATAGAAACAAATCCGGCAGGGCATAACACTGCTGCTAAAAACCACAGCACCCAAGCACAGCCACTGTCAACTTACCACGATGCACCTCACTTGGTGCGACTCACATCGTTGAGTCTAGAAACTATAGCTAAAGGAGGGCAGCACCTGACGGCAAGGCAATTCTGGGGGGACTGCTGGAAGTGGGGAGGCAGAGAGCAACAGGACACTGCTCAGTTTCATGCCGGCCATCGACGAGTACTGATTTGTTGAGGAACGATGTTAATTAGACCAAACGAACGAGTCTACATTATTGCCAACGCAGAGAAATAAAGAAAGAACTTCGGATTTCAAGGAGTCAAGTTAGGAGTCTAACTATTGATTGAGATTAGATAACTTTGGTTGAGAAATTTGGTGTGAATTTTGTATGAAGAAAATTCAAAATGGTACTAGAACGCAGCAGAGATTCCATTTTGAATAATGATATTATTTGAGTAATATAAAGGACTGCTTCTAGATTTCATTGTAAGCTTATTAGTACACTTTTAGAAGAAATTAAGTAACATGGAAGAACGTAAGCTTATTTTAGTGTTTTATATGTGCCGTTGTGGTTGAGAATACAACCTTCGCTAATGAAAAGCAAATGGCGTCATGTCAGCGTGCTTTGGGCTGTGAACCCCTTCTTTGTTTGTAAATAATTAAATCGCATTTTTTCTATTTAACTTTAATGAATTACTTTTTATACTTTTTCCAACTTTTTCGATTTTATTTTTTTGTGAGAGCTAAGAATAGTAGAGTTTTTTTTTAAATTATTATTCTAAGGTTTTGAGCGTATATTTTTCTCTTGGAGCGACACCAGATGGGTGCCTGCCGCCCTTCTTCTTACTTCAGGTAATTGTAATTTTTCTTTTCCTACGTTGTCGACGAAGGTTTTGTAGCGGAGCTTTTTGCATTGAGTACCACAATGCCCGACGAGTGGTTATAAATGATATAAACTGCATATATTACTATTGCGATAACCACCTTATCAAAGAATGTAGGCTGAAACAAAAACAAGATAAAGAAAGACAAATGAAATAATCTTGTTTTATATAGAAAAATAATTAAAACTCTCAGCAGCAAAGATTCTCTGATGCGATTCGAACAGCAACAGCGGCGTTTCTCTACCGAGCTGCAGATAGGGCGACACTACACAAGGCCTAGCATCACTAACACCTTTGTTACTTAACAGTCGTGTGCAGGAAGCAGAACATTCGCTACTAAAGGAACATGCTGACAAGCGCATTCATGGTAAGATCTACGGAACTATACGTAGAGAAAAGCTTTCAATGGGTCTATGCAACAAGTTTCTCAAATCGCTTGCATTAAGATCATAGACAGAAGAATTTCTTTTTTCCTGCCAAGCCGGCATTATAGACACCTTAGTTTACCGTTAGCGCATAATAAATGTACCTGTAGGCGATACCAACTGCCGTGCGTGCAAGCAAGAGCCAGAAACAAATGGACAGATTCTTAGTGGATGCTCAAAGTATGTTTAAATAACCATCTTCACCCTCCTCTTTGGGACGCGTGAATCTACCTACTGCCTAGTCTGTCAATTAATTTTCACTACCTAAGCAGAAGATAGATTCGGACCTGGCCGTGGTGAGGAGGCCTAGAACTCACACGGGTAG
>JAAAKG020132582.1:0-11999 GCA_010014905.2 Druon quercuslanigerum
TGCCATTTTAGCCTTATTAGATATATTTTTACTTCTTATAAGGGGGGCTGCTCTACCAATAACCTTCTTACCTTCGTAGTTTGTTATAATCTCAATTGACCTCAAAATCAGTAGATTCGAAAACAGGTGTTATGTGGGTATAATACAGATGGTTATAAGGCTTAGAAAAAATATTAATGATTGTAACTAACAGCAATGCTGCCATTTTTTCAACTTTTCTAGTCATTGCTTTGAGAATCATGGTTGGAAAATCTAGTTACCTATGGTAACTTCTGGTGATTTTGTGGTCAATCAAGATTATGGCAAACTGAAATTATGGTCAAATCAATCGGGTAGGCTGGGGCAGCATCGTCCGGCTAAAAGCACTTTATACGGCTGTATAAAGATATGTATTAATTATTTTAATAAAACAATTATATGAAATTTAACTCTTCCCAATAAGCTACATTTGGATTGCGCTACCTTGCATACAGGGCAGCGTTCTAGTCGCAGGTGTTTTTTTTAAAGAATAGAATCATCTCAAAATTGAAAAACTTGATGATTTGGTTTATGGGAATCTTACGCATTGAAAAAATAACCTTTCAAGTTATACTGCTAGAAAGAAAAGGTTGTTTTATGAAAAACAGTGATCATTCATTGATATTATGCTAGGTACGTAGAAAAACTGGGGTTTCCATTGGAACCCATTTTTGGTTCTAAAGAAGCTACAACAAAAATGAACGCCACTCGCTTAAAAGGAACCCAACACGTGAAATAAGCTCTAAATGAGACCTTGTTTGGTGTTCTAAACGATTCCAATGTCTGGACAAGCTAATATAGGGCAATGAACACTTTTTGTGTTTTGTATTCTTAAACACCCTATTTTTTAAATGTGGAAAAACATATTTGGAAATGATACGTCGAATTTTGATGGGTCATGGCGGGTTAGCCAACACCTGATTAGGGCCTGATAATACCGTCTAGATTAGACGGTCTAGACAATGCCCTAACTGGACGTGAGTCTGTCCATATAATTTTCTACGATTGTTCTTGCCGTTGCCCCGGCCTGCCCTACCTCTTTTCTCTAGGCATTGAGTGCAAAAAATGTGTAACATAGCTCATTTTAATATCTCTTTTAAAAAACGATCGTCTTTACTGAGTACTAGTGCAGAATACAGACTGCATACAAATAAGCAAACAGTCACCCTTATGAAAACCATTTTTTTCTCATTCACGGGGTCGCAGAACGTGAAGATTGGATGAAATCCGGTAAAGCTAAAATTTACATAACAATAATATACTAAATCTCAAGATGACATATTTCGATCTAAGAGTGGATTAAAGCATTGCACAATAGGAAAACAATTTTAATCTACGCAGGATGATATCAACGCCGTTGTAGTTTTAAATGTTTATCAATAGCAATAAAAAGTTCGAGTTAAAGATGACAGAGCCGTCTGGTTAAAAAATGTTGTTGTTATTTTAATCAGAAGTTTTGATTGACATGTCTATAAAATTCTAGTTAATTAACTTTGGTTGATTTTTTCTCGTTAATATTTCTGATAACACAAGTATCGCTATATTGTGTCGATTTCCAGTGTTCTGTCTTTTGTCCCATGTCCTGTTTCTGGATATGTGTTAATTGAAGCTTTGTCATAAATTTCTAGTTCTCGAAAAATCGAGATTTATTTAATGTATTTTTAGTTATAAGTATAAATAATTCTAGTGAACCATCATTTTTGTTGTGTTTTTTGTTGTTTATCGGGTATCCTGAAGAAAATAGTTTTAACGAAGAGTTTCAGAAATAAAATACACCAACAATATTCTGCTCTTTTGACTCGTGTATTATATCTATGGCTACTTATATTAATATATCCACATATCGAGAGATGAAATTTTATCGAAGTGGAATATAGTTTACACTGTTTTCGGGTTAAGAAAAGTCCATGAAGCTAGAAAATTATCGAAATTTGAGAGTCGAGAATCGATATTTACCACAATATCTGGTTAGGTTGAACAGAACGTTGTATTCCTAAGTTACCTCCAGAAAACTGTCTAGTCAAGGTTTCTAGTAAATCTGACCAGAAAATTTTGGTTAACTTGTCCAAATTTCTGTTCAGATTAACCAGAAAATAGTGAGCCAGAGACTTCTGATACTTTTGAACCAGGATTTATAGTAAGGGCATATTTAAAATTCTCTTCCAATTGAATTAGCCAGAATTCTAGTTAGTTCAACTAGAATTTTTCTTGTGTGTAGTTTTGTATTTGTCAACTGTTTCTCCATTGTGCATCACTTCAATCTACTTTTGGAGTGTACACCTAGATTTTGTGAATAGGATTTTTCACTTTTTTTTATTTTGTACGCTTTTTTATTGAACACATATCCTGGTTCACAAATATGTTTGTTTGCATTCGCTAATCTTTTTGTACTTTCTTTCTACTTTATTTTGTACATTGAACTTGAATTTCTATAGCTGAATCTGTGACAAGCATTTTGCGTTTGGTGTATATTCAATCTGTCGTAAAAAGACTCACTTCTCGCTATTCGATTGCATTAGACGTGATTCAAATAAATTAATGTCGCCTTTTTGTCTCTTGCTCCTCTCTCGACGGAAGTGTTGAGTACATTCGAATATATACGGCGTCCGGCCCCCTTTATGGGTCGGGGATATTATTTTACTGCATCTGATCTTTGAACTCTATAAATCTAGCTGACCCGACCCAATAGTAGGATAATAAAAATCTGTCTATGACAGTGACTTATAGCGAGATGGTCAAATTTCACCCATACATTTCGAGGACTTTATCGATTGATGAAAATAGTCTATATGGACTCTAATGGATCAGTTATGGATATCGCCATTCGGCCTGGCTTTTGTCACCAAGCCCTCTTATTTTCCTGATGATTCAATATTAGCGAATGTTGGAAAAGGGGATACTCAAAATGTCCATACTTTTTCCTAAGGTTTTTGAAAAAAGTTAAAAGGGAAATAAATATAATAATTAATGGTTGTTCTCGTTGATTCAGGGTTTTCATTTTTGTATCAAAACTGTTGAATGTGCAATCATAGTATCTGCTAATAACATAGTATTTATATAATAATATTAGAGTTCTACTGAAAAAACTAAGAAATGTAATATTTTGAGTAGCTTTTAGTATTAAAGGTCAAAGCAACGAAACCTGTAATTTAGTGGTTCTGAATTCTCTTTTGTTAAAGCTGCTTCGTCGCGTACTTCGCACTCTATTTTGTCCAAAATGTTAACTTTTCTTCATTATGTTCGATACTTTTATATCAAATGTATGTTCCATTTATTTTTGTACCTCGGTCTGGGATTGCTTATATAGCTATTGCAAAATAAAGTACAAATTTTATTTATTATGATTACTTCAATATTTGTTTCTTAGTTTGCATAAAATTTTGTTCTCAGATACCCTGAAATTCTTATCATTTTAAGACACGTATATTATTACAACACAATTCATAAATACATTAGTATTAAAAGAAACGTATTATCATTTGTTTGTTTTCAGAATTCAAAAAAGAGCGCATCCTATAAGATAAAATAAAATTTTGTTAATAAACATTTTATTGCAGCTTGTTTCATTTTTACAAACTTAATTTGTTTATTTTCAATTTTATTTTTGACGATTTACACCAAAAATCGGGATCCTAGCGTAAAGTGGTTATAAGAAAATTTTTGGATATAATTTAGGCGAAACGTTTTGTTGAATTAAATGTTATTAAAGCTTGTGGCTTTTTCCAAAAGTTAATTTTTTTATTTTTAGTATATGTTTATTACAAGAGTTTATAACAAATTTGTAGATCTTTTTTGGTTTGGCAACTTTTGTCTTCTCATTTTTTTTCGTCTCCTGTGTCGTTTTTCCATAAAGTTAATTTTTTTTAAGCTTATTTTGTACGCGTAAGAGTAATCTTCCTATCTGAAAACTATTGTTTAGAAAATTGTTCATATTTTTTGGCTGAAACTTTTGTCTATTAATTTTTTTATTACCTTGTGCCGTTTATCAAAAAAAATAATTTTCTAATTTTAAATTCAATGTTATTTTTTACGATTAAAAAAAAACTCCGCGTCTTAATTAAAAATTATTAAGAAGAAATTTGTAGCTATTTTTGGATCAATATCTTTTGCCTAATTATTTTTTTTCTTAGTTTGTTTCGTTTGTCCAAAAATGGAATTTTTTTCATTTTTAATGTTGTTTTTCTAACTATAAAACAAAAACTACGTATACTATCAAAAATTTGTTCATCATAATATTTTTAAATTCATCTTTTTTCAAGGTTGGATAATTTGACAGCAAAATGGAATTTTTTGATTTTTCATTAAGTTTTGCGCGATCAAAACTTGAGTTATCATTTTTCACAAAAAATTAAAAAGTTTTTATGATAATATTCTAGGGCTCTCAAAAATCCACGTTGTTGTTCGCTTGCCTTTTTTCATATAGTGCGTTGTTTGGCTTAAAATTGAATGTTCTTTTTAATTTTTTTTCGTGTTTCGAAAATGCTTTAACTCTGGTAATTTTCTTTTTCTCGAAAGATAAATTGTTCGATTTTTCTGGTACTACGAATAGCTATACATAGAATTTTCAAATCCTGGAAAAAGTGGATCAAGAATTTGGAAAACTTTTTTAATTTTCCTCCAAATTAGCTGGCTAACGAACTTCGTAAAAAACTATTTTTCTTGCTCAGAGGGTTTTAAAACGTATATATTTGACAAAAACGGGGAGGGGGGCAAGTTTTAGACAAATTGAATGCCTTCTCTGATGTGAATATAAAAATAACAAACCTGATTTTTATCCACACTTCGATCGGACTGGTCCATAATCTTAAAAAAATTAGTTTAAGCCGATGGGTTGACAACTCGTGAAGTTAGGTGTCACTTGAATTAATTTGAAGCAATTTGAATTCAATTGAAATCTCCTGAAATATCATTCGAAGTTACCTGAAATTTCTGAAGTCATTTGAATTCGCATGAAGTCACGTGGATTTACAGGAAGTTACTTAAAGGCACTCGAATTTTCCTGGAATCATTTGAAATCTGCTGAATTTAGTGAAATCTTCTGAAATCATTGAAATATTAAGAAGTATCTTGAAGTCAGAAGGAGGTGTACGTCCAATGGGTGGAGTTGATAAGCACTCGGCTTAAGCCAATAAAATGCATTTCCCAAATTTAGCACTTGCGCCGTATGCAGTGTATCACCTTTCAATCCAGTGAGCTTTTTTTCTACTTTCAAAATACTATTTTGTGCATATTTGTTTTATTTTTATATTTTATTGTAATTTCAGATTCAACTGCAGCAATATTTTGTGTTACATATTACATATTACATATTAGTATTTAGATCCAGTACTGATCACACTTTCGGAATATTTCGAACTGGATATTACACGCTTCACGATTATTTTAAAATAAGCTCCCCTATATCGGTTTAACTGACTGAAGCAAATCCCTTTCCGTCTATTTTCGTTAAAAACGATGACAATACAACAAACACCTCGAAAGCAGCGAGGCCGGCTGTTATTTTTTTCAAAGACTGGTCTCGACTGCCAAGCATCAAGTCACAACTGAATGGACCCTCCTGGTGGATTAGCAGAGATCTCACAGCCTTAATTTTTTTTAGAATTACTGAGTTTTGTATCGGCTGAGTACGGCTGGGCGGAAGTGAGCCACTCGACTGAATTTGTGCTTACATTTATGCTTGTAACCGTGAACCTCAAATCTCTTGTGACTTTAAAAGTCAACACCTGCGCCTAGCGTGTCATGAAAACTCAACTATCAGGAGCAAGGCAGGTTCTGTTTGAAAAAGGAACGTAAAAAAAAAATAAACGCTTTTTAGGGAAAAGGGTGGGTGCCGGTTTACCCTGCAAGTACTTTCAACAAGAGGTCTTCAAATTCGGCTGAAAATTTTACGTCGTAGGCAACGAACCCGTAAGAAGCGAGCCTTCATAAACAAATATTCGACCATGCACTGTAGTAGAATTCACTTTGTATGCGCTTTATACTTGTACGACATGAAGTATAGGCGGAATTATAAATTTAGAAAGAACTTCATTTCCCTAATTAGATTTTTGAAATCATTTGTTATTCATCACTTGGAAACGCGGAAAAATTCCTAATTCCGGATATAATTTTTAAATTCTAATTCCTTACAATAAATCTATCTGGAACATAATGATTATTATCAAAGTCTGTCGAGCAATAAATAAATTCTTGAAGAAATATTAAAACTGCTGGACATTTTTAATAAGCGGAATTTATTAAACTTTTAAAAATCTGTAAACGGAATTTCCGGTTATTCGTTCTTAATAATATACTACTTGCCTTCTTGTACATTGGGGGCCGTGCATAAATTACGTAAACTGCTTGGGGGGGGAGTTCTATTCTTTGCATTAGGGGGCGTGGTCGAAAACACTTCTCACGTAAGATTTTTTCAAGCTGCGAATAACTAAAAATCAATTGTAAAACAGACTTTCATAACCTTTATATAGAAAAAGCTGTTTGTTAATGCGATCTAGCAAGGAAATTTCCAACAATTTCTTGAGATTAGTTATTACAGGTTAGGTGGGTAAATTGATAGTTTTTTTTTGTAACGAATTTATTGTTTAATTCAATAGAAAAATAACGCATGATATTCAATTACACTCATGTTAAAAAAAAACATTTTTTCATTAGTTCTTACATAAATAAAGTTTAGTCCAATGCAATTGGTATTATTGCTTGGCCCGCAACGTGCAGACATCTAGCATATGCACCTACACACGCACATATATATACTTCTTTAATTCAATAATAATTTTTTTTAATTATTCCGAAAAAATTACGTGAGATAGGGGGGGGGGGGGGCAATACTTACGGTTTCTCACAAAGGGGGGTACGTGTCGGAAAATTTCAGAAAAATAGTTTACATAATTTGTACACAGCCCCTTGTATATTAGGGGCTGGGTGGTCGAAAAAACAAAAGGGTCAAATTTCTTTAAAGGGACCCCCCTATTTTGTTAGGTTCCCAAAGAAAGTGAATACGTGTTTTTTCTTCTTCTTTATTTTAATATTAACAGGTGTCGCCCATCCCCTAAAGTTTCCGATAAGAATAACATGAGGAGAAACACATTTTTGTAAATTCCGCCCACAAGATGAAAATTCATAAGAAAGTATAGGTTATACTTTATGATCTTCAATGGTGTCTATTCCATGGTGCCCCAAGAGCTACCCCATGCAACTGCAATAAGGATTTTTCGGAATATTGCCGTTAATTATTACTTTTTTCTTGTTTCTCTATAGATCCTCATGAACATATAAATTACCGGATTTTATTTATTTCTAAATTAATGTTTACTCGTGTAAACCATTTTTCTTCATTTGCACAATTTTATTTCCATTTAATATATCGAAATAATGATATTTTATCGGCGTCCGCAGACTCGTCGAGCATGATTTAAATCCCAAAATTGTCACGGTATTTGAGGTGGATTCGCTTTTTCTCCCGTATAATCCGAAGACGACGCTATTTCTCAAACTGAATTGAAGTTGGCTATAAATCTACAAGGTCACCTGTATAGTCGACACCAAATCGAGTCTTATCAAAAAGATCGAGAGAGATAGCATCGTTCTCTATTTTCTTTCAATCTTGTGAACTTTCTGCAGGAAGCCAATGATAATATCGCATTTTCTTCACAAAAAAGAAAAAAAGTAGCTTTACGGTCTGCGCCATGTCGCCAGTCGCCATGCTCTACGGACGTCGAATATCGAATTTCCCGGACACGAGTTGTAAAAATGTGTTTTTCCTATGTTTTCGATAAGTTGAATTATTTTTCATAATTATTAGATTTTTAAACTAGTTTTAATTGTTTAAACAATTTTTATTTGTTTAGAGAATGTATCTTATAATATCGAAAATTAATTGTATTTGCTGAATGCTATGGCCTAATTATTAAATGAAAACACCTATTTTTGAATATATTCGTTATTTTTAATTGTTCTTATATCTGTACAAATTTCCTTTCAAAGTAATATCCAGATTGCACGAATACTTTGAAAGTTT
The DNA here is from genome assembly GCA_010014905.2 of Druon quercuslanigerum. Lineage (NCBI taxonomy): Eukaryota > Metazoa > Arthropoda > Insecta > Hymenoptera > Cynipidae > Druon > Druon quercuslanigerum. Next base: position 8,036 of record JAAAKG020132582.1, read on the forward strand.
ACTTCATATACATATTTGTTTTTTGTGCCACCCTAATGTATATATACAATACACACTAAATTTCTCGAAGTACATGTTCTGCTTCATTTCCGCACTACTACACTGTCAACTCATTTACTTTGACTCATGCTCACAAATATTATACTTTATTTCACCCAACAAAGTTTCTTTGTCTTTGTTCTGGGAAAAAGTGTGGGCGTAGACCGTTTCCATAAATACCGACAGTCGTTAGGTTTCCTTCGGAGGAATTTTTTCTTCGCATAAGGAGAAGCGGTCACCCCAGAAAGGCCATTAAAAATGCTGTAGTCCCATATGTGATCCCAGTAGTCGTAAAATTCAAACTATGCAGTGCCTTGATACTCGTAAAAATAATACTTTCGACGTCTCCCCTCTTTATTTTATATTTTCCCTAATTGCCCATATCACCTGTACGGTAATTACACTCACCAAGTGCATGGCGAAGGGAAGTTCATAAAAAGCCCTAATTAATAGAAGGCGGAGGAAACAATCTCACGCTGCAATCGTGGGTCCGGTACGATTGACTCGGCAGATTAAATGACAGGGTACACGAGACAGGAAACAAGGAAGCCCTCGCCTATTTCATCCTGGCTCGTTCTCTCATCCACCTGTCCTCTCCCCTCTTTTGCTTGTTAGTAAATGGCAGCGAGGATTAGAAAGTACGCAAATGATTCTGTTTTTCTGTTTCAAAGGGATTGCTACGCAGCTGCTATTATAACTTTTTTAGCTTAGATTTCTTCAAGTTTATTGCTTTAACGTCCACGCCTTCATTTCGAATAAAAAAGCGAAACATAATCTCGGGCTTTGTAAAACTTCAGAAATACGTGATTTAAAAAAAAAAAAGGATTAGCCAGTGTGAGAAACTCTCGTATCGTTATAAAAGTTCACATAAAAATGAATCTTGGTAAAGTACAGAGGGCAACGCAAAAAATACATGAAAAATGCCTTTGGTTGGATTTCAGTAACACTCATTTATTTTTTAGTTTATGAAACTAGACGCAGTAGAAATAAGTTGTTGTAACTTGTAATTTTGTTGGTGTCACTTTTAACCATACCAAATTTTATCATTTAAATAATTTGAAGACCTTTACATTTGAAAAAATATATATAATTCTGATAGAATAGTCTTTTTCGCGCACCCCCAAGACAGATTTCACAAACGTATTTTTTTAACTCCGCTTTAGAGGTTTAGAGGACGAGGTAGAGTCATTACCGAGTTTTCTAATGTCTCCACTATGAAATTAAACTAATTAATATAGCTGTTCTTCATTGCATTAAAAGGAAAAACGTAATGGACCTTAGAAATTTTAAAGACAGATTTTTAAGAAAACCTAATCTCTAACCATGTCATCTTTTGTAAAAATTAAACAACATGATTTAACGGAGATAAGTGTAATTCTCATTAGTCGGTAACCATATAGACTTTAAAGTTATTTCCTCTACTGGCGACCAGGAGAAAATTAGGAATGTATATTGATTCTATTCTCATTTCTTCATATGCATGTAAAGTTTATCAAATATTGTTTTTTTGCTGTTGTATTTTTGAAATCAATGTGAAAAAGCTGTTCGTAGAGGAACCAGTATAATAATAATAATTATTATTATTATTTTATTATTCAAAACTTGTACTCGCGTGAACCCAGTTACATATCATAGCCACGGAATAAGTCAAGTGACTGATGAAATCAGGATGTTATTAGTTAATCTAATACGATACTTGGAACCTCCTGCAATGATGCTGTAGGTATACAATTACGAGCGGCCGCGAGCGTTAGAGGTGACAATCGTCACCCCTAGATGCTTGCTTACAGTTTTTTTATTTATTTTTTATTCTTATTATTCTTATTATACAATTAAGCCGTTTCCCTTTCGGGACAGGCGTCACTCGCTCGGTGAGAAGGGGAGTAATAGGAAAAAGGAACTATAAGTTTTTTAGATCGATCTAGAATTTTCGTATTACTCTCATTTAAGAAACACGTTCCTTCTGCAGTACTGCTACGACCCAGGTTGCTGATCAATCTCTCTAGCAATCAACGAAATTGAAGAGCCATACAAACTCGTCATGTGAGGTTCCCCGCAGTCGGGCCCATCAGTATGCAAGGTCTTTTGTTTCAGGCGCCTCTCACTCTCTTCGCGTATACTCTTCTAGTTTCCTTCACGTCCATACATTTTTTGATTCAAGCTCTCGTATTTCCGTGGCTTCTTATGTTTGTTCTAATTAGGGTCTCATTTACACATTCTATCCATTCTTTCCACGAGCTGACATGAAAATATTAAAACGCATACTTGGATAATAGCTCAAATTTTACTATGCACACTGTTAAAAATGTTTGGGATTTTAACACACTTTTAATACACGACTGTAAAACAAAATTCCAATACCGGTATTGGGAGGTTAAATTTCAGTACGTGTATTGTCAATTCGAAGAATACCCGCTGTTTACCGAATAAATATTGCAATTTCACTTTACCATACCGATATTGGAATTTTGCTTTACACGTACTTGAGCATGTCCAGTAGAAAAGTGGTTGTGAATTTAAGTTAGATAATAATTGCGCCCTGCTAGGCTAGTTGTAACACACACGGGACTTATAGCTTGGCGGTTATACCATTAAGCCGTATGTATCCCTTTCGGGGTAAGCGTGACTCAATCGGTGAAGAAGGGTGTTGTACGAGGTGGTAAGTGATGTGGGGTGTAGATTTTCATTAAGTGACCTAGAATTTCCGCTTTGTTTATTTAAATAACAAGTTCCTCTCTCTAGCGACCACCGCACCGGGTAAATTCACGGAAAAATCGGCAATGGATGGATTGCATAATCTAAAGAACATTCCGTTTTGACATTTCTGTGACAGTCGCCACATTACACCATATTCCCACGTAGCAAGAAAGGGGTTTTATGCAAAATAACCAAATTTTGGATGCCAAAATTTCTTCACAGATCGCATACGCTTGAGAATTTATTGGAGCAGGACGTTTTTGTGTTCCGTAACTGTTTCAGCTGACTTCTGTGGATAAAAGGTAAATCCGAGAGCTTTTGTTATGTGCCGCGATGACATGGGCGCGTATTTAAAAGTCGTTCGCGAAGTAGCCACTTCTTAGTTACAAATGCATTTCGAAATCATTTTACAGATCGCAACTCGTGTAATAGTGTAGTGGTTAAGGCAATTCACTTGCGTGCTTATGTTTATGCGTTCGAATCCCCCCCCCCCCCTTCCATTGCGTACGAAATTTTAATTGAATTATAAGTGTTGTAACTTATAAATACCGATTAATCATAAGTATATCCGAAAACATGCATAAGAATGAACCGTGCGCTTATTTAATGATTATTTTTTAGCAATACTTTTTCACAATTTATAGTGCTGTCTAAACTATTGTATATACTGTTAACAAAATTTAGATCTCTTTATATTATTCGTTTAAGTGACGTGATAATGAGAATTGAAACTGGTAACCATCAGTGATAGTCATATTTAGTTGCCTATAATTGTAACGTTTACTGAACTACCGTGTTGTCCATATACGTACTTGGAAGATCAGTAGATTTAACTTGGTTTTCCGTCAAATATAAGGTTCTTTTTTCTGCGTGTACCTTGAATCATTTGTGTTTGTTAAGGATAAGTACATAATTTAGTTACCAGTCTTCGGTCGTCGCTGTCGAGAGTAAATTCGATGCGCGACACCGGCAACTCGGGTGCAGGTACCTTTGTTAATTAAGAGACACCGTGTGTGGTCTCTGTATACAACAGGAGGACGCCACATGCCTCACCAGCATGTCCCTGTGATACATTTGCCCACGTAAACCCATATAAAGCCGCCTAAGAGGTAACATAGATCGAAGTATCAGTTCTCCCCTGTATGGATTGTCGCCCGCCCCCGGCCCTTTTCCGCTCCTCCCCCGCTCCCTGCGTCTCCCTCCCTTTGTCCCCCTCCTCATCTCTCTA
>JAAAKG020132583.1:0-14460 GCA_010014905.2 Druon quercuslanigerum
GCGGAGGGTCCGGCCGGGGCGGGAGGGGCTGTTGGGTGGGGGGTGGGGGGGGGGGGGGGGGGGGGTGGGGCAAGGTGGGGGGGGGGGGGGGGGGTCAAATTTACACAAATCTAATACCTTCTCTGGATGAGAATGTAAGAAATTAATTTTTATCAAGAGTTTAACTTTCAGCCAAAATGACGAGTCTTTAAAACAAAAGATTAATTTTTCAACAAAGATATTAATTTTCGACTGAAAAATACAAATATTGAATAAAATACATGAATTTCCTAAAAAAACAGTTGAATTTTCAACTAAAAAAACAACGCATTTTTTACGAAATTGTTGAATTTTTAACTAAAAAAGATCAATTTTTAACAAAAATTAGAATATTAAAATTTTTAACTAAAAATTAATTTTCAACCAAACAGATGAATTTTTACCTAAGATGATGGAATATGTAACATTGGAATATTTAATTTTTCAGTTAAAAAATTAATAATTAAAAAAAACTGATTTTTAGAAAATTAATTACATTTTCAACTGAAATAGTTGAAATATAAACCAAAATGATGAATTTTTTATTAAAATGATGAATTTCTAACTAGAGTAATTGAATGCAAATTGAAGGCAAATTTTCAACTAAAATGATAATTTTTTAATAAAGAATTGAATAGTTACATTTTTCCTTTAAAAAAATAATGTTCAACCAGAGATGAATTATCAATTAAAATCATGAAGTTGATATTAAAAAAATAATAATAATAATTAGAAACAATTGCATTCAATCAAAAAATTCAAATTTCCAACATGAGTTGAATTTTAAACTAAAAAAGACTTTTCATGCAAGAGAGAAAAAATTGAAAAAAAAACTTTTGAATTTTTAAGCAGATACTTACATTTTCAACTAAAACCCATCAATTTTAAAACAAAAATACAACTATTAAATTTTCATTTAAAAATATTAATTTCGAACAAAAAAAAAACAACGAATTTTCATAATTTGGTTAAATTAAATTAAATTTAAAAAATGTTAAATTGAAGAATCATTGTTATTCAATTTTATATTATAATTGAAAAAAATCGTTTATGCAACTATCTTACTCCTCATCTATCTTTCCGTCACTATAGTGAATAGGCTACCGAGATATACGTACTTATCAACTTGTTCTATTCTCTCATCATTTAAGGCAATGTTGCATATTGTTTTCTCATTCTTTCATTCGAACACTATAATTTTTGTTTTATTTACGTTAATTTTGATTACCATGTTCAACATGCTTGTATTAAGTTTGCTCAGCATTCTTTACAAGTCTTTGATTGACTCTCCAAAATAAATCTTATCATCTGCGAATGCCTTATTTGAGTCTCTCAAATCGTCTAGTATCCCGTCAGTCTCATATGGTACTTCACCCTTGCTATTTCTCATTCAGCCTAACTCTGTACTTTAACCTTTCTTCATATTAATCAACGCACATTTATAAAACAGTTTCTTGCTTCCTTCAAAGTCGTTTGCATTTCCTTCTAATCTTCTGTTTTGATTTTATCTTTACTTTCCCTAAATATTGTAGTTTCACTTTCCTCTTTTTGTGTCTGTGATAATTTTCAAGTCCTTTTCTCTCCTCATCGCTAAGACCTGTGCTGTTAAACTTTCTGTTATATGCTTGCTTCTTTTCATGGGCGGCCACGCGAATTTCATTATTCGACCACCATTCTTTCTACAACCGCAGTACCACACACTTCAGTCGCACTCATAACAACGACATCCTGGATCATAATCAAACCTATCCCTTGAATACCATGTGATTTATAATTCAAGTCCACCTTTTAATTTGTGGAGAATCTAGTTATAACGACAGTCCCACCAAAACTTCGGTTAATGGTGGGGGAGTGTGGGAACACAACTGGAACTGATAGAGTAATGGTTGGTATTGAATACTAAAAAGGTCACTAGCCTTCAAATGTGTAGTATTATATACATCTTCGCATTTTCAAAAGTCGACACGAATATCGAAATTCTTTATTTTAACTTTAGTTTTACCAAAATATAGTTGAATTTTCATAAAAAATAAGAATTTTACCAAAAAAATAAGGTTTTTGAACTTTGAAATATGCAGGAAATTATTAGAAAGCTTTTTAATCATTTGAGACAAAAAGGAACCTTAATGGCGATTTAAAAATGGTTGCGTTTTCAAACAAATTTTCAAAAAAAAGTTGACGTTCCACGACAAAAAGATGCATTTTATAGAAAAAAGAAGTTGAATCCTCAACAACAAAAACAATCATCATTCAAAAAGTAATTTTTCAACCAAAAAATGAGATTAAAAAAAATGAATTTTGAAATATAATTACAGTTTTATGAATACAAATTTAAATTTATGTATAGCTAACATAGATACGATCATAGATACATTTCTAAATATTTACTAAAATTTAAAGTCTGGCTTAAACATAATTAAACCATATCCCAATATTTCATTTAGAAACAACTTTAAAACGCAATTTTTCCCTAATTTGATATGAATGCTCTTGTTAAATATTCAAACATCAAAATAAATTACAACTAAAAATTGAAAAGATAAAATAAAATTTGTTTTTAAAGTTAATTGTAGTTGAGAAACTAGAAAATATTTAAGCTCATTAATGTTTTTCTTATTATTTAAAGCTTAAAAACATATAAGCAAAATTTAAAGCGTACTTTTCAGCTTGAATAAACTTTTAGAATTACACAATTTTAAATTAAAGACTTTAAATAATTGAACAAATTCAAATTCGATGCCTTCCATATTAAACAACCTGTGAATGAGGAATACTTACTTACATAAATTTGCAAAAAAATGCATTTTTAATCAAAAAGATTATTTTTCTACGAAATAGAAGAATTTTCAACAAAATACAAGAGCTTTCCACTAAAATAGATCAATTTTCAACTTAAAATAGAGTAGTTATATTTATATTTATATTTACATTGAAAAACAAAATTTAACCATAAAAAACGAATTTTTAATATAATAATAAAATTTGCAAACAAAGAAATAAATTTTTAACCAGACATATAAATTTTTCACCAAAAACATTAATATTTTACCAAAAAGACGACTTTTCAACTAAAGAAGATACATTTTCGAATAAACACGTGGTAATTCAAATTTCAGTAACAAAAATTATATTTTTAACAAAAAAAAAAAACAATTTTCAGCAAAATAGTTAATTTTTTATCCAAAGAGATGAATTTACAACCATAAAAAATAAATTTCTACAAAACCGACGGATTTTCAACAAAAAATAGAACAATTATATTTTCAGATAAAAAAAATCATTTTCGGCATAAAAAAAGTAATACATGAAATTAACTTTCAACAAAGTGAATCAACTTTCAACTACAAAAGATCAATTTTTAACCAAAACTTGAGTTGATTTGATAGATTTCTCCTTATTTTTAGATGAAAAATTAATTTACAAACAAAAAGAAAGGTTTTTGAATTAAAAAAGTGAATGATCAACCAAAAAATTAATGTTTTCAAAGTAGGTGATTTTTTAACGAAGAATGTAATAGTTAAAATTTCGACCATAAAATATTTCAATTTGAAACCAAAAATAGTTATTCCAAAAATAGATAAATAGTTATTAATATATTATTATTATAATTGAACAAAATAAGACAAATTTTAAACAGAACAGTTGAAAATCCTCGATAAAAAAATAGTTTTCAACCAAGCAAGTGCATTTTTACCAAAAAATATTAAATTTTGGCGATAACAAATGAATCTTTAAATTAAAAAGACGAATTTTTAACCGAAAAAGATTGCATTTTGGTTTTAAGAAAATTACTGAATTTTAAACAAACTAATAAAATTGTAAGTTCATTCCCTGAGTTTATAAATTATAAAAGTTTTTATTTCGAGATCTACAGTTTTATTTAAATAATTGAGTGCAATCTGTATAATGTGTTAATTATTTTTAATACTTTTCATTTCAGAAATACGCTCAGAAATTTTGACCAAAATAAACATCCACCCAATAAAAATTTCGAATCTTCCTTTTTGGGCATAAAAATGAAAACATAGCACCAACAATTAGAAAATCAGGACATCGTTAAAAAAGACGGATAAAAAGCAATGTTTCCAACGCGCGTTATAATTGCTAGTGACAATACTGATAATGATTTATCAATAAAAGGTTTTTTTACTTACAAAAAGAGGTTATGTTTTCATTTTGCCGCATCGCTTCAAATAAAATAAATTGTAGACAAAAAGTAAACACACACACAAATAACGGTTAACTTTAAGTATAATTATTACACGTATTCTAAATTATTAGCTATATGTTTTTACATTTTTTTTTATTCCGGTTATTTATTTGTGTCTACGTTGATCAGTTACGGAAAGACGCACGTGACAAACTGACCAATCCAATGTAAAGTTGTGTACAGTTCAATTCTATAGTGCACGCGTTATTCCAAAAATAATATATAGAATAAATCATGAATAACACTGATAAAAAAGATGAAAATTTATTAGCCGACGCTACTGACGATAAGCGTTCAGGTATATGTGCTATAAAGTCCGAGTAAGTAATCGATTTTCTAATACAATTTATTTTTAAATTCCTTAGAAATTCCCTAACCTACAAATATATATAAGAAAAGAAACACAAAAAAACTATAGTTTTATTTTGTTTAAAGCAAATTAGCTAATTCAATCATTTCATTTCTGCTATTTCTAATTACTTTCTTCATTTATTGTATTACATTTATTTAGTTTTGATAGAAAAATGAATGTGATGTACCGCGCTAAAAAGGATAGAAAGCGAAAATGTTATTTACTGCGTATTATATCGCATATAAGTTAATTCATAATATGAAGGTATAAAGTAAAAAATATAGAATTTTAAGGTTCTGATAGTCAGATTCTTCAACTTTCCTTAGATTTATATGGTTTTTGTTCACAAATATGCAAAAGTTACCCTCCCGGAAGAACCGGAAAGAAGCCGGGATAAAAGTGTCTTTTCTACGTGAAAAATTGTGTTGTCAGCGAATTTTTATGTACCGATTAAAACTTGGATGTTAGAGAAAATTTTTTCAAGAGTGTGCTTATTGTTTTTTTTTAATTGCAACATAACATTGAAGAATAATGATCTTTTTTTTGTTTGAATTAATCTTTTAAACTAAAAAATGAACTGATCTATTCTTAGTTGAAAATCGATAGTTTTTAGTTGAAAATTCAAATGTCTGACGTAAAATTCATGTATTTTGCTTTGAAAATTTGTTGCTTTCTGTTTGCACGAAAAAATTAGTATTTTTTAAACTGAAAATTTAACTATTTCAGTTGAATATTCCATTATCGTAGTTGAAAATTCAAAATGAATATTTTTGTTTGAAAATTCAATTTTTCTAGTTAAAGATTCAGCATTTTAGTTAAAAATTAATAATTTCTATTTAAAATTCAACTTTTGCAGCTGAAAATTTATCAGTTTGATTTCAAATAATGCTTTTAACTACAAATTTAACTATTCCATTTTTCGTTGAAAAGTGTTCTTTTTTAGTTAAAAATTCAACAATTTCGTTGAAAAGTTGTCTTTTTAAGTTGAAAACTCATCTATTTCGTTGAAAAATTCATGGATTTTGTTGAAAAATCAAGTTCTTTGGTACAGAGTTAATCTTTTTTTTGCGGATTAATCGTTTTGTCTATATTTATTTATTTTTTCGTTTCAAAGTTCAAGTATTCTTGTTAAATATTCATAATTTTAGTTGAAAATTCATCTTTTTGGTGGAAAACCAAACTACTTGGTTGAAAGCTATACTTTTTTGTTAAAAATTCATCTTTTTGGTTTAAAATTCATCTATTGAATTTGACCATTTACCATGTTAGTTGAAAATTCATCACTTTTTTCAAAACTAATGCATTTTAGTTTTTTAGTTTAGTTTTTAAGAGGGATCTTAATTTTTTTTTAATGCAATATAAAGTGAAATAGCAATGATTTTTTATTTGTAAAAGCAGCTTTATATTACTATATTTAATTATTTGGTTGAAAATTCTTTTTTTTGTTTGAAATTAATCTTTTTAACTGTAAATTTAACTATTCTATTTTAGGTTCAAAATTAATGTATTTCGTTGAAAATTCGTTCTTTTTGGTAGAAAATTAATCTTCTTGGTTGAAAATTCCAAGGCATGTTTGCAATTTTGTCTCTTTATTGATTGAAAATGTTTTCATTGCTGGAAATTAAACTCATGTTGAAAAGACGCGTTTTTTGGTTGTATTTTACGTTCAGAAGTCTTCTTTGTTCAAATGAAAATTTAATTTGGTTGAAAGTTAAACTTTCTTATTGAAAATTATTTTTTTTTTGGTTGAAGATTCGTAATTTTATTTGATAATTTATCCTTATGATTGAAAATGAGGTATTTCGTTAAAAATTCGTGATTTCATTGGCTACAAATTAATCTTTTTTCCTTACATTTTTTCTGTTCTTTTCTTGTTTGAAAATTAATTTTTTTCAACAGAAAATAAAAGCTATTTTTTTAATCTATTGAATATTACATAATATTGGCTTACAATATAACTGTTTCATTCAAAATTTATTTTATTTGAATAAAAATTGATCTTTTGTTAGAAAACTTATATTTGATGACTGAAAATTCATTTCATTGAAAAGTTCACTATCATATTTTTGGACCAGAATTCATTTTTTTTTACAAATTCTATTAGTTAATTGTAAATTTAAATATTTTCTTAAAAATTCTTCTTGTTTGAAAGTTAATTGTTCTTATTTGAAAAGTACACTATTTTATTTTCGTAAAGAATTCATCTCTTTTGATTAAATATGCTGATATTTGGTTCAAAATTTAATTGTTCTGTTTAAAATTCAACTATTTTTTTGAAACTATTCTTTTTTGGTCAAAAATTCAATTGTTTTGTTGAACATTCATTTTTTATAGAATATTTATCTTTTGAAGAAAACTAATTTTTGTACTGTACATTCATCTTTTTTGTTAAAAGATAATTTTTGTTATTTGAAAATTCTACCATGATATTTTTGGTTTCGAACTCATCTCTTTTAATTAAAAATTATACTGCTTGGCTAAAAATTACTTTTTTTTTTTTGAATTTTAACTTTTTTTTAACATTCGTCTTTTTAAATAAAAAATTCATTTTTTTGGAAAGAAATTTTTTTTTTGGTAGAAGAGTCATCTCTTGGTTACAAATTCTACCTACTATTTCGTTCAAAATTGAATTATGTTGTTGAATATTCAGCATTTTGTTACGAATTTATATTTTTTGGTACGAAAATTTATTTGCTTTGTTGAGCATCGTTTTTTTAATAAAAAAATTCCTTTTTATAGATAAGTAACCCTTTTTTGGTTGAAAAATATTTCTTGCTTGATGGAAAATCTAAGTGTTCTTCTAAAGGATTTGTCGTTTTGGTTAGAAAATTCATCTATTTGATTGAAAATACAATTATTTTTTGTAGATGTTTAATCATCTTTTTTGGTTGAAGATTTATCTTCATAGGCTGAAAATTGAACTATTTTGTTAAAAAAATTTACTTGCTTGTTGAAAATTATTCTCTTGGAAGAAAGTTCAACTATTAAATTGGAAATGCAACTTTTTAGCTAGAAAACTAAAATCTTTTGATAATTCTTTTTTGTTTAAAAATTTAATTATTTTGTCGAAAATTCGTTTTTTGAGAGCATTTTGGGTTGTGAAATCTGAAATCGCCTTCACAATAATTTACCTTATATATTCTACCTTGGAGGTCTAAAGTGTTGAATTTTTTTCTAATAAATCTCTTTTTTGTCCAGAGAAATTGGAAAATAGCGTAGAATTTTTTTGAAAGTTTGAGTGGGCATCCTGAAATTATAGACATATTTAATTTTTCATGTTAGGTATATTATCGAAGATCACGTGAGGCTCTTAAGCAAAGAATGCTTAACAGAGGATGACAAACTGAAGATCGAGACACGGGAAAATAAGGAAATATCAGATGATGAGCCACCAAAGAAAAAACGGAAGGGAGATGATAGAAAGGACAAATTGAAAGGACAAAATAAAGCCAGACCTCCGCCCTTTAAAGCTCCTCGAGAACAAAATCTTTGTCCCTGGGTTGTCGATCAAGGTGTCGATGAGCCAGATAAAAAATGCACCAACCCGAGGTGCACGTTCATACACGAACGACTCGAGTACATGAAAATAAAGCCAAGTGACATTGGCGAGGAGTGTCATCTTTTCAATTTGATCGGAAGATGCCCTCGAGGTCTCGCATGTAGAATGGGTTCAAAGCACTTAACACCTGAAGGACTGAACATCGTTGACCAAGAAAAATTTGAAATTTTCAAACAAAAGCCTCCAGCCGTCAAGAATCAGATATCGAAAAGCCTCCAGGAGAAGCTGCGCAAGTATAAATACAACTTCTCCAAGGCTGAGAAGACAGTCAAAGCGAATAATCCCTCAAAGAAAACTGAACCCGTGAAAGAAGCTAAAATAGAATCATCAGAAAATGAACCTTTGGACAATAATTCTATCGATAAGAAAGCAAGTGATTCAGACACTTTAATTTCAGATGATACCAAAGAGAAAAATATTGGTCCTGTTTTGGATACAGATATAATCAAACTTTTGCCCTCGGAAAAGAAGAAAATTGACTGGAAGGATAAAATTATGCTAAGTCCTTTGACGACTGTAGGAAATTTGCCATTTCGAAGAATTTGCAAAGAGTTCGGAGCGGACATAACTTGTGGAGAGATGGCACTCGCTCCTAGAATATTGAAGGGTGCACAAGAAGAATGGGCTCTAATAAAAAGACACGAGACGGAAGATATTTTTGGGGTTCAAATTTGTGGAAATAATCCGGGAGTTTTAACTAGATGTGCTCAACTTTTGAATGAAGAATCTGATGTCGATTTTATTGATCTCAATCTTGGCTGCCCGATCGATCTGATTTACAAACAGGGATCCGGGTGCGGAATGCTTAATAGGATGAATATTTTGGAAACTGTTATAAAATCGGCGACCGAGATTTTGGATATTCCCTTCACTGTGAAAACGAGAACTGGGATTTATATGGACAAACCTATAGCTCATAATTTAATGCCCAAGTTTCGAGACTGGGGTGTCGCAATGATTAATGTGAGTATATAATTAATTTACTTCCAATATTTATTTCAGGGATGGGTATGTTAGTTTGTATAAAGAATTAGTTGTTTTTATAGATAAAAAAGGAATTGTTACTTTTTTAATTGCATAGCAATTTGTTTATCAATTTCTGATCAAAATGACCCGCTTTTGTGGATCAAAAATTAATTTTTACAACAACTTCATTCACGTGTGTAGAGAAAATGATGGTAGAAAAACAACAATTTTCCTTTACTGGGCTAGATTTACCTAGTTCGGGAGCCATGAAAAAATGTTTTAGAAAACGTTAAATTTTCAAAAAGACATGAATTTTCAGTTTGAAAATTAATTTTCAAAAACATAAAAAACTAATTTTCAACCAAAGGGATAAATTATTAACTAAGATGATGAATCTTGAACCAAAAAATGAATGTTTAATAAAGGAGTTCAACTTTCACCCAAATCATTAAATTTGCAATTAAAAAAGATGAATTTTAAATTAAGAAAAATAAATTGCTACCTAAAAGACAAATTTTTAAACAAATAGTTTAATTTTCATCTAAAGAAGATAAATTTAAAATTTAATTTTCTGCCAAAAAGATAAATTTTCAGCCAAATAGTTGAATTTTATTTATTTTTTAACAATTTTATAACCAAACAATTCAATTTTCAATCAAAAAAGATAAATTTTCAACAAAAAATGGAATATTAAAATATTTAAATTAATTTTTAACAAAAAAAAATAATTTTACAACAAAATTGTTAAATTTTCAATCAAGGGGATAATTTATCGACTAAAATTATGAATCTTTAACCAAAAAATGAATTTTTAACAAAGGAGTTCAACTTTCACCCAATTCATCAAATTTGCAATCAAAAAAGATGAATTTTAAACAAAGAAAATTAAATTGCTACCTAAAAGACGAATTTTTGAACAAATAGTTTAATTTTCATCTAAAGAAGATAAATTTAAAAACCAAAAAGTTCAACTTACAATAAAAAATGGAATAGTTAAATAAGCAGTCTAAAAATTTATTTTCAACGAAAAAAACAACTAATTTTCCAAGAAAATAGTTGAATCCTTAACCGAAAAAAAAACAGTTTGACAGAGGAGCTCAACTTTTACGCAAGTAGTTAATTCTTCAACCAAAGGATGAACTTTTAACAAAAGAGTAACATTTTTACTAATATCATTAAATTTTCAATCAAAAAGGTAATTTTCTGTCAAAAAGTTGAATTTTCAGTCAAGTAGTTTAATTATATTTATTATTTTAACTATTTTATAACCAAACAATTCAATTTTTAAACAAAAAAGATAAATTTTTAACAAAAAATGGAATATTTAAATATATAAATTAATTTTTAACCAAAAACAATAGAATTTTGCAACAAAATTGTTAAATTTTCAATCAAGGGGATAAATTATCGGCTAAAATGATGAATCTTTAACAAAAAAATGAATTTTTTACCCAAAAGACGAATTTTTAAACAAATAGTTTAATTTTCATGTGAAGAAGATAAATGTAAAAACCAAAAAGTTCAGCTTACAGTAAAAAATGGAATAATTAAAGTCAGTAAAAAATTTATTTTTAATCAAAAAATGGAATTTTGCAACAAAATAGTTCAATATTTAACCGTAAAAACAAAGTTTAATATAGAACGTCAATTTCTAAGCAAATAGGGAATTCTTTAACCATCAAATTAATTTTTAACAAAAGAGTTTAATTTTTATGTTTATTATTAAATTTACAACTAAAGAAGTTTTATTTTAATTTTTAGAAACCAATTTTATAACCGAAAAATTCAACTTTCTACCAAAAAATATAAATTTTCAATAAAATTGGAATAATTCATAGTCAGATGAAAAATTAATTTTTCACAAAAAAGCAAATTTTTAACAAAATAGTTAAATTTAACCAAAAATATAAACTTTTAACAGAGCAATTTAACTTTAAACCGAGGATTTGGATTTTTAGGCAAAAAATATGAATTCTCAACGAAAAATGTGATAATTGATATTTCATTAAAATAAGATTTTTATCTTGAATTAAAAAATAGTTAAATTCAAACAAAAAAGACGAATTTTCAACCAAATAGTTGTATTTCCAACTAAAAAAGATAAATTTTCAACAAAAAATGGAGTAGTTAAATTTTCAGTTGAAAGACTAATATTTGACAAAAAGAAACAACGAAATGTCTATAAAATAATTAAATTTCCAACCGAAAAGAATGAATTTGGTAAATAAAATGATGAATCTTTAACCAAAAAACCCGAATCTTCTGACAAACAAATATAAATTTGAAGAAAAATGTACATGATTTTCAAACGAAATAGTTGAATTTTTAACTGAAAAAGATAAATTTTTCCAGAAATGTAATAGTTAAATTTTTAGTAAAATAAATTAATGTTTAACAACAGCAATAATCTTCAACAAAATATTTAAAATTTTAACTAAATAGACCAATTTTCAACTAAAATTATGAATTACAAAAAAAATTAAGAAAGTAGTTCAACTGTTCACCAAAATAAGTATATTCTCAACAAAAATAGTTAGATTTTCAGCTGAAAATACAATTTTCCATAAATGGACTAGCTATATTTTTAGTGAAAAAAATTTCTTTTTAACAAAATAAAAATCTTAACGAAGTAGATAAATTTTAAATGAATTCGATAAATGTTTAATTAAAATGATGAAGCTTCTTCCATTAAAAAATGAATTTTTATCTCAGTAGTTCAACTTTTTTTTAAAATTATCTGCATAACTTTAAATGAAAAGTATTATACGAATTGTTAACAAAATAATTAAATGCTCAATCAATATAGATTAATTTTTAACAAAACACTTAAATTTTAAACCAAGAACGATGGAATTTTTACACAAATAGATTAATTCTGATACAAAAAGACGATTTTGCAAGCAGATGAATTTTCAACCAAGAAAGATTCTTAGGTAAAGAAAGAAAAAGAAATGCAACCAAATTGTTTAATTTTCAAGCCAAAAAAGTGGATGTTTTTCAATAAGTTAAATATTTAAACCTCAAATATGGATTTTTAAGAAAAAAGCTAACAAAACAAATTAATTTTCAATCAAACAGATGGATTTTCCACTTGAATACTTAATTTTCAGTTAAATAAATTAAATTTCTACCACTGAAAAACAGATAATCAGCTCTGAAAATAAATATTATATTTGCGGCGCGCCGTAATTTTATTAATGCAAGTGAAAAAAATAGTTGCAAAAACAGCAAAATTGATCGATGGCCGTAGGCAAAGATTTGGTAACAGCATTTTCAAAGTGACTAAAAATATAACCATTTGTATAGTTACTGTTCCTGTAAAAAATTAAAAATTCATTACTTATTTAAGAAATAATGTCGTTACCAGTAAGAAAAAGTAAATAGTTAAAAAAAAAGTAGTTATTATGCATCACTGATTTATATAAAATCTAATGTGTGAATTGAAAATGAGTGAATTTCATTATTAATATATTTTTTTAGATTCATGGCAGATCAAGAGAGCAAAGGTACACAAAACTAGCCGATTGGGCATACATAGAAAAATGCGCGCTGGCCGCAAATCCAGTTCCAGTTTATGGAACAGGAGATATTCTTTCATTTGACGATGTCGAAAAAATGAGAAATACTTATCCGACAATCGGAGGAATAAGTATTGGTCGTGGTGCCTTAATAAAACCCTGGATTTTCCAAGAAATCAAGGAACAGAAACTAATTGATATTTCGAGTAACGAGAGGTTCGATATTTTGAAAAAATATTCTACATATGGTCTTGAACACTGGGGTTCAGATACTCGAGGAGTCGAAACTACGCGGAGATTCATGTTAGAATGGATATCCTTTTTACACCGGTAAATCATTATTATTATTTATTTTATTCAAAACTTTTACTCTGGTGAACCTGGGTATATATCATAACCACGGACTAAGTTAAGTGACTGATGAAATCAGGATGTTATTAGTTAATCTAATACGATGCTTGAAACCTCCTGCGATGATGCTGTAGGTATACAATTACGAGCAACCGCGAGCGTTGGAGGTGACAACAGTCACATTTGGATGCTTTCTTAGAGCTACCGTCTGCCCCTCCACAGTTTTTTAGTCAATTGCTTCCTGATGTTCAAGAAAGTTTCTTACAATGTGACATGTTGCCTTCGTGCACTACTTTTCCTGTATCGACGCAGTCTGGCAAAAAGAACATCAAGTGTTTGCCGTTGGACATCCATAATCTCATACAATATTGATGGTATTAATGTATCGATGTGCCGAGGGTCGATGATTTTAGTAACATGGTTTATCAGCTTTCTGGTTCTATTTCCTTTTTTATATTGAGTTAATCGACCCAATTTGCACCTTACTTTGCTGACATCAATATCCAACCTGATCTTCCATGGTGGATCTAAATTTCTTGCTGGGGCGAAAACTGCATTTGCAGGCCTAGTTCTGTGGCCCAACGTTCTAACGGTTGTCACAGCTGTACAGTATACAAGAGTTTGCACCTCTAACGCAGTTTCTGTAACGTTCAAATACGTAGGTAAAACCTTGCTGTTGAGGTGTTCTATTAGTACACGCAAATCATGTGTGATGTTCATTTTGGGCAGAGAATACCTTAGTGTTGGTTCTACTTATCTGAACTCTAGTAAAGCGTGAACAAAATTCAACATTATTAATATCCGGATGTTGTTCTAATGGATCCAGTACATGATGCTAACTATCCCTAGCACCTATGCCTTCAGCTTCAATCAAGTTTTCGTTGTCCACATCTTCCAAGGGGAATCCATCAACAGGAAGCTACTGTTCCACTTCCATTTTGATAGCAGCTATTTCAACAGCTGAAAGTAATCTGTTTACAGATATTGTGCGTCTTTGATCTACCAGATTCTGCTCATTTATTTTTGTGGCTAGCTCTGGGTATTTAAGTAAGTAGAGTCGATGATGCTCTCTCCTCACACTTTGCCCACATTTCTCTGCCAACAAATAAAGGCTCATAACATCTCTATTCATGTGGTATGTCCATTTCCGTCGCTTTTTTGGTTGCTGAACCTCTGCTTCTGCCTCGGTTTGTATAAGGCCTTTCACTTCTGAAGGATGTGGTGTTGGATCATCAAAAAGTTGAGGAAGAACATCAATTGCCCCTGCTTGACCGTGTGACGCGGCTTCCTCTAACTGATATTTATTGCCGTCGTTTTTCCACGCCAAATCAACCTGTTGCTTAATCTCCATTGCTCGGTCTTCTGTGTTGTGTAGACTCTTCCTGATGTCCTTCACCTTAGCGATAACATGCCTTAGTGCGACTTTCTGTATATTAGGATACTTTGCAGCAAATCTCGTTCTTAAATTGTATCCTTTTTCCATTTT
>JAAAKG020132584.1:0-14460 GCA_010014905.2 Druon quercuslanigerum
GTTTTTAAGGTATTTTCTATGTAGTCAGTTTACATGT
This sequence comes from Druon quercuslanigerum, assembly GCA_010014905.2. Taxonomy (NCBI): domain Eukaryota; kingdom Metazoa; phylum Arthropoda; class Insecta; order Hymenoptera; family Cynipidae; genus Druon; species Druon quercuslanigerum. The sequence goes on from JAAAKG020132584.1 coordinate 38, forward strand.
ACAGGTAACTGTGTTTACCTCTATGGGAATTACTTCGTGTAATTTTTACTGACGAATAAATAAATAAATAAAATATATTAATTTTTTAGGAAAGAATTTCAACAACGTCCAAAGAAATCATTACATGGTCATCCGGAGTCGTATTTTGAATAATAGTTTTTTCAGATTACCAGCTATTTTTAATATTTTCTTTTGTGGTTCTGATGAAGTCTTTGTGAATCAAATTAAAGTTTTGTTTCGGGTATTAATATAATATTCAGTATTAATATCAGTTCATCTTATATCTTTTCCTAAAGGTCCTTTCTATTGTTAATTGTTAAGCATCTTGAAATTCTTGTAAATTCCTTTACTAAATTAACATATTTTTTTTGCATTTTGACCCTCACTTGTTTCTTGGGTGCCAAGGAGAAAGCATAGTTGTTTCTTTGCCGTTCCTGCCTGCTAGAATTTTTATTTTATTTTTTTGCCGAAACGTTGGTTATTTATTTTCTACAAATATTTTTTTGTTCTAATTTGATAATATTAAAAATAAAAAGACAAACGTAATAAGAATATAGATTAACCAATTAACCTTAACCTTCATACTAAATTATTAAAAATATTTCTTCAGTAAAAATGGTTTCACTTTATAACAGTTATATAGATGGTACATAACATATATGCAATAATTATATTACTGTTATATAACATGTATTTAACATTTAATAAAGATTATAGAAGGGACATAAACTTCCTTAATATTCGCAGTCGAATAATAATGAATTGTAGCTGCAAAATAGTTTTGTATATACTTATGTCATAAATAGGTAACAGTCATATGACATTTATTACGTTTTATTTTCTATGTAGCTTTACAAATAGTTATTTATGCTGTAAATGGAGGTAAAACTTACTTTTTCCCTCCGTCAGAATCACTTGGCTGCGGAATGTAGGGTCGAATCGCCAGAATAATAACTCGTCCTCCAGTAATGGCAGCTAATGTGTCGGCAGTTTTCTCCGGATCCGGATGTTCTTCAGGCATTACAAACAGTACAGTACGAGCTCCCATCACAGCTCCTCTCAACACTCGTATTCGCGTTTGACTTGAAAGATGTGGCACTCCTAAGGTTTGCCAAAAACATTTTTCAGTTTCACACATTACACTGACATTATTAACTACCATTTAAAAAAATTCTGGCTCATGAATTTAATGTTTACAAAGCACATTCAGTCACCAGGATGTTTAAATCCTGTGTTATATGACAGATGCATACAAGTTCTATAAAACTTACGTAATATCGATGACATATGTACGTAACATTTATGAAATATTTATGTAATATTTATGTAAAATTCGATAGAGTAACTTTAAAAATTTTTAAATACTAAATATAATTTATTAGAATAAAATTTTATTAAGGTGTATTTTTATGGAAATTTATTTTTGTTTTTAACTCAACATCAGTTACCAGAACATTTAAAAAATATGTTATCTTACATATTCATTCACTTTCTATAAATCTGATGTAATATTTCAGGTGGAGTTCCGAATAGCGTAAACCGACGATTTCGTTCATACTATGTATATTTATGTATTTTGACGCGCTGATTACGAAAATGATAGTGAAAATTTGCGACTAGTCGATTTTCATGGTGAAACCATGAAAAAACCATAAAAATCATGGTTTTTTGCGATTATCTCAGCTAATATGCAAAATAAAAAAAATCTGAATAAAAAGTTACAGAACTCATCGAAATACAGACAACATTTATTTAAAGTTTTTTTGTAAATTTTTATTATTTACTAAGATAAACATAAAAAACCATGATTTTATGGGGTTTTCATGGTTTTCACCATGAAAATCGACTAGTCGCCAATTTTCACTATCATTTTCGTAATCAGCGCATTAAAATACATAAGTATACGGAGCCTCAAAAGAATCAGCAGTTTACGCTATTCGTAACTCCATCCATATTTACATAACACTTACGTTAAATTTACGTCACATGGCTGTGAAATTTATGTTACATTCAGGTAACATGAATGCAATATTATTGAAGAATTTATGTAAGATCACGTAACATTCATGTTATATTTATGTTATATTTATGACAGATTTATGTTAAATTAATTTAGCTGTCATTTAATAAATGCAAAATATATCAAGTATAATTAGTCGCATACAAATGCATCAAAAGTGATCTTCATGGAAATTTGTTTTTGTTTTTAAATTACAATCATTCACCAGATTGTGTAAATAATGTGCTCTATTAAAGATTCATAAAAGTTCAAAAATCTTATGTAATATTTAAGAAATGTTTATGTAACATTAACATAACATTCATGTAACATTTATGTAGCAATAATGGAACATTTATGTAACATTCACTTATCATTTGCGTACTAATTATGTTAAATTTATTTATTATTTATGTAACATTAAAGTCACATTAAATCAACGATTATCTTATGAATAAACAATTCAAAAACTTAATCTAGACTCATAAAATTTCATCCAAGTGATTTTCATGGAAATTTGTTTTTCTCCTAAATTAAATCTGTCACTAGAATGTTTAAATACTGTATTATATTACAGATTTCTACAAGTTATTGAGATCTTATGTAACAGTTAGGCAACAGTACCGTAAAATTTGTGTACGATTAATGTAACATATACGTAACATTTATGTTAAAATTACATAGCCTTATTCAAACGGTCATATCACAAATAAAAAATTAAACACGTATAATGGGGATGTTGCATTTAATGAGATAAAAATATATTTTGATTCTTTAGTAACTCATTATTTTACTCCAAGAAGAAAGAATTTTTTATTGAATAAGAAACATGTATTTTTTCGTAATAAAGTTTGAATATTTCTCGCCCTCGCGACATTTTTCGCCAAGTGCATCGATTGGCTATATCTTTGTGACGTCATTCTTCGCGGGAAAATTCAAACTGCCTAAATTATAAAAAATATTTAAAAAAAAGTAAAAATGGTTTTTGATCATGAATTCTAAAGAATAAATGTCTCCAAATGGCTTGTATGTATTATTAATAAATAATAATTAATAATATTTACGAAGAAAAAAATTAAAAGATCGGCTCAAACAGCTACTGCCCATTGCCGACGTGTTTGTATGTTTTGCATAAGGGAATACAAATTTTATTCGAATCTTTATCCTCCATAGAATCATATACAGCTCCGAAACACTTTTTAGCTACTAATCTACCTTCTTTAGGAAATTCGCTGATTTCAAAATTTATTCTTTGTTTATATCTTTTACCTTGCTTGACTCGGCTTTTATTTTCGATCTCTCATTTTTAGCGTTTTTACGTATTGATATGTTAGCTTCGATAATCAGTTGGATCAGTTGTCATGTAGAAAGCCGCGGCGGCCCCGAAATCTGATTGGTCAAAATTTTGAAAAGTAACGTGGCAACTAAAGTTGTCTCATTGGTGCTCAGTTGTATATCCTAGTGACGTCATATCTGTTTGAATGTGACCAAATGGACGTAAACTAGAAATTATTTTTTTCAAGGATTAGAAACCTAAAAAAATGTTTCTTTTATCCAAATCGTTATTCACTGCTTCAAGTTTCTAAAAATATGTTTAGCTTATTTCATGCAACATCCCCATTTAGACGCATAAAATTTTATCAAAAGAGATTTTCTTTGAAATTGGTTCTGCATGTGAGAAAAAATATTTACCTAAATCGTAAGCCCTTGCAGTTAAAGTAAAAAGAGGGGCTTCCTCAGCTCTTTTGGTACGAACATCTTTATTATTTGCATCCGTATTTTTATTAATTTTGTAACCCTGAATTGTACTTTCCAAGATTCTAACAATTTCCGAAGCATTTTTTATTATCTTTCCATCAGGCTCTACAGTTCTTGAATTATTTTCCTTGTCATTCTTTGGGTGAGTGTTCTGCCTAATGTATCTTGTTTTGTTAACAGGCTCTCGTAAAACCAATTCTCCCGTGACCTCGTTCAAATAAAACTTGTTGTCGTAGTTCCCGTGTATAATTTCGTATCGCACCACATTGTTCGGAGGCTCCGCATCAGCATCAGTTGCCTGAAATCCATGGAACGATATTATTTCCTTGGGAAAACACAACCGGCGAATTTCGTATGCAATTGACTGTGGCATTTTAAACAGAACAAACTCTACGTTTAACGGATTTTGATGTATTTTTTTAAATGACTATAAGACTTCCAATCATAATGTGCACCTAAAGATTTTCTCTTTTAGTCTAATCAACAGATTTTTAAAAATAACAAATGGAATTTTTCATTAAACAAAAACTTTTCAAGTACGCCATTGATCTAAAAATTCCTAAATTCATTCAAACAGGGCTAAAAACAGTATAATAATTATACGTCAATAATTTATAGTGAGTTTTTTCCTAATTTTTTGACATCATTTAAGAGACACTAATACCCGGTTACGATTAGTTAGAAAAAGCTTCTCTTTTTACTATTATTTATATCATTTCGGTAAAAAATATACAGTTTGAAAATTTTAGAATGTCTAGACTCAACTTTTGAACAGAAAAAAGTAGAAAAGTCTTTTACGCGAATTTTTATGTCATATTTTGTAACTGGACACAAATTGATTTATTCAATTATTATGAACAAATTCCCATGTTTACCATTTTTCCATAAATAATGAATTTCTGTAATTAAATAAATATTTCAATCTTTTTCCCATAAACAGTCTAATTTTTTACAATAAAATTAACTAAAAATATCTTACCAATGACTTTCTATGGTCGTATTTATCAAATTATTATTAATTTTATTCACTGATGAGATCAGGATGTTATATTAGTTAATTTAATACGATGCTTGAAACCTCCTGCGATTATGCTGTAGGTATACAATAACGAGAGCCCGCGAGCGTTGGTGTGACAACAGTCACCCCTGGATGCTTCCTTAGAGCCACTATCTCAAATTATTCAGGGCCTTCAAAACTTTTACTCGGGTGAACTCGGTTATACATCATAGCCACGGACTAAGTCTAGTGACTGATGAGATCAAGATGTTATAAGTTAATTTAATACGTTGCTTGAAACCTCCTGCGATGATGCTGTAAGTATACAATCACGAGCGGCCGTGAGCATTAGAGGTGACAACAGTCACCTCTGGATGCTTTTTGAAGCAACCATTTTCCACTCCACAGCCTTCTGCCTCCATTGTACTTCTAATTCCTCCATGGTTTCTGCCCTGATATTCAAGGCCCCATCTGAGGACAAATTCAAGGGTGTGTAGTCAAGATCCGATTTACAGATTGTGTTGTAGAGGGCAACATTTCGTTTGCTGTTAAAATAGGCTCGAAACTGTATAACTTGTGACTCACATAATTTTTTGACATCTACAAGCGACCCTTTTAATCGCTGAATTTTTGTGGTGCGTTCGGTGCTTCGTCATTTCTACGCGATTGATTCTGTTTAACTTCTCAAGGTCGGTGTTAGACCATTGGATGAGCCCGAAGGAGTGCGTGAGGATGAGGATAGCATATGTGTTGATTGCCCTGATTTTGTTTGCCGAGTTGAGAAAACTCTTTATAATCAATCTGAGTCTGGTAGTGAAGGCAGTCGTTAGGCTTGTCTTAACTATCGTATGCTAAATACCCTCTGTTTCAAGAATACCCAGATATTTATATGATTCACCTGCAGCCATTGACATTGCATTTATCTAGTCCGAACTCCATGTAGATATCATTGGAAAACTGCTTTGTAACATCGACCACTTGCTGCAGTTTCTGGGCTGAGCTAGCGTACAGCTTCAGGTCATTCATGTACAGAAGATGGGTCAGTTGTTGACCATTCTCATTGTCATGAATTCTGAACCCATGAGACATGCTGTTTAGTGTTTTGCTCAATGGGTTTAACGCTAAACAGAACGATAGTGCACTGAAGGAGTGCCCTTGAAATATACAAGTCTTAATGCGTATTGATCTAGTTATCCTGCGTTGTCCATAATAAAAATACTTGATTCTTGTACCCCAGAGCCTCATCGCATGACTTAGAAAGTCAACAATATGTGGGCAAATCATGTAAATTTTTAAGACTTCAAGCAAATAGTCATGCGGCACGGAAGGAAAAGCTTGCTTGTAGTCAATGTATGCCATGTGTAAGTTCCTTTGATAGTTACGATCTTGAGTCACGGAAACAGCGTCTATAGTGACTAGATCTTTACAGGCTTGCGAATTTTTACAACATCCTGTTTGGTCTTCTGTAAGGATGTCATTCTCGTCGCAATGGGAATATATCTTATCTGTAGAGGATAGTTGTAAGACATTTATAAATTGTTGGAAGATAGGCTATCGGTCTAAATTCATATAGATTTTGAGCATCTGGCTTTTTAGGTATCATATACGTAGTACCCTGGAGCATAAAGCCTGGCGTTAGATCGGGGTGTTCAATCATGTTCTAAAAACACCTTGCCAACCAATCGTGCACCATGTCCGGACCTGGAGCTTTCCAGTTACTTGTCCTTTTTAAGACCGCTGAAAAATCGAAAACTGTGGTGTTTGTCAGCTGAATTTCAGGGCTATTGCATGCCCTTGCTGTCTCTAGTTTAAACCACGCAGTGTCCAAATTTCATTTTTTCATTTTTCCCCAAACACCCGAACAGTAGTTAGTCATATCTTCCAATTGAGGGACTACGGTGTCTTATTAGTTATTTTGCTTTACACTCAGTTTACGATAGAGAACTATTTCATCGGTCTGAAATTTTCCATAATCTTATCCAATATTGATGGTGTTAATGTCTCGATGTGTGATCACTTTGGTAACATGGTTTATTAGTTTTCTGCTTCTATTTCCTTTTTTATATTGAGTTAATCGACCCAATTTGCACCTTACTTTGCTGACATCCATATCCAACCTGGTCTTCCATGGTGGATTTTGATTCCTTGCCGGGACAAACATTGCATTTGCAGGCCTAGTTCTGCGGCCCAACGTTCTAACGGTTGCCACAGCTACACAGTGTACATTACGTTCAAATACGTAGGTAAAACCTTGCTGTTGAGGTGTTTTATTAATGCTCTCGGATCATTCCATCTTAAATTATTATTATTATTTATCATTTTTATAAAAAAAACCTATTCTTATATATTTTCCGTAAATAGGTTAGGTTGCTGCTATATTTTCAAAATCGCATCAATTTTCAATCTATGCAGCAAATTTTATTTTAAAATATTATCGTGAACAATATTTAAGCCTTTTCACTATGTAACATTAATTTCAAAATCTTAAAAATGTACAATAAAGAAAAATTCAAGAAATGCTTTTTTCACGACGATGCAGAGGCTGTTCATTTTAATACGACATGATAAAACCGCAGGACGAAAGTCATTTCACTTTTTACAAGAAACCGTGACACTCTTCAAATCATCTATATAATACCTAATTTTTTTAGCCGATTAGGCAAAAAAGTCTATTTGAGGAAATGCGGTAAAAAATTGTCACCTAATTATGAAAACTGTTTCAATAATTAAGAGTTTGTGTCATAATGGGAAATATGACAATAACGAGTCAATGATACGACAATATTGGTTAATTTCGTGCAAAAAATTATCTTTTCGTGGAAAAAAGGTAAAAATATAAGTTTGTTTATGCAAATTTTTAAAATAACTTACATTTTCTGTCAATTTGAAAAATATGACAATAAAAAGTCATTATTAGAATATTTTTAGTTGTTTCTAAAAAATTAAGGACTATTCATGAGGGAAAAATCATGGATTAATGGTAAACGTGGGAGTTTGCTTATAATAATTGTTTGAATAATTAAAAAAAAATCAAATTACTTATTTTATCAGACATTGCCAAACTGCGTATTTTTTAACAAAGATGGCTTAAATAACTGATAAGGAGAATTAAATGTCTAAAATTGCAAATCACGAACAAATTACACTTGGTCATTATTTTGTTTACAACATTTCACACACTTTTTTCACTCTAACACATCCTAAATTAATATTATATGTAGTTCTTATACTGATCTGCGCCCTGTTTTATTGAATTTGAAAATATTTAGAGCAGTTGGACACTTCATAATTTATGAAAAATGTAATTGTTTATGATAAAAAATTTGCCTTTGCTACAATAAAAAATTAACAGTTGCACGTTATGCCTGGAATCCTTATGGCCACATAAAAATATATCGAAATCTATTTAAATTTGAACTGTAGAGCGATTTTTTTCAAAAGGAATGCTTTTTGGCACATCGTGTGTCGGTCTGTCCGTCTGCTTGACTTTTTTCCCAGATAGGGGAGGGGAATGAGGGAAAGCGAGAGGAGGTGGTGGCAAGATACGGATGAGGAGGGGAAGTAGGAGATGAGATGAGAAGAATTAGAAAATAGTAAATAGGGGAGGGGAAGTATGGCTGGATGGGATGGGAAAAAGGAAGGGATGACAGTACTATGACAAGGAGAGGGTGGGGAAGTAAACGGATGGGAGTGGAGTGAAAGAGATGATAAAATGTGTTCGAACAGAATAGGATCGGAAAGGATAGGCTAGGATAGAAGAGATGGATGAAGTAAGAGGAGGAAGGAGTAAGGAGGAAGAAAGAAGGGAGATTTTAACGACCTAATTGACATCTTAATACGCTACGAAGAAATTATTTCTAGGCACATGGTGCCTACTTTGACTAATCATTTAGAATTTGGAATAAGATTTAAGATTCGAATACCTTTAGGAAAGCTGGCATGGAGAAATTGGTCAGTTCTCCATTAAGTGTGAACTCGTAACTAGGTTTATCGAACATTGGAACATTGTCATTAACATCTAACAAGTTAACGATGAGAGGAACAACGCCTCTGAGACCCCTGCCAACCTCGTCTCGTGCTTCAACTGTCAACTGTAATTGGGAAGTCAATTCTCGATCGAGTTTACTCCCCATAGCGACGGATATTACTCCGGTATTGGGATCCATTGTGAATGCTTCGCTACCAGGTCCTGTGATTCTAGTATACAGAACCATTCCATACAATCCGGAATCTTTATCAGTTGCATGAACCTGAGATTGAAATTAAACCAGATATTCATATAACATCTTCAAAATCAGTACAATTTTTAGCATCAATTCATTCTCTTTAACAAACTCTAAAATTAAAAGCGAAATCTAATTTCAGGGAAAGGAAGCTTCTGACTTGAACCTAGTTGAAAGGGTTCCTTAATACAGAAGGAGTGAAGTGTAAATACCTGTACGTATGGCTAAAAATTAAATTGTTACCCTCAACCAAGGCTGTCTTTAAAATTACAACTCATGTATCCCATAACTTCCATTGATGAAGTGAATTTCGAAGTTGATTTTTCTAAATTCAAGCTGATTAAATTTCAAAACGGGCTGTCAAGGGAGATTAAAAAAAAATCGCTCAATTTGTTATTAGGGTTGACAAATTACGAAAAACCCTATTTTTTATATTTGTACTGCCAACTTTGCTTGTTTTATTAACATTTTCTCAAAAACTCGTAAAATTTGTAAAAAAAACTCTCCGTGAATCATAATTTTTTATTATATATTAAATTATCTAATTGCGCTAATTTGAAAAGCAAATTAATATATAAAACTGATAACTGAGTGAGAACCATCGACATTATCAGGTAAAAAACTCTAATTGAGTACAAATACACTTATATCGTATTTCTAAACATAGAAACTTTTTATTTTTAGAGAATAATTGCCTTTCATCCCAAAAGGTAATAGTTTTCCACAAGAGATTGTAATTTATAATTCAAATAAAATTTTTATTATTATGAACTATTTTTCTTAAAAAGTTGACTTATTTTACATTTTTAAACTAGGAAAATTTTTACAATAATATACATAATTTTTAAATATGATTTTTTAAGAAAAAATATAATTTTCTGCGAAAAGCTTTCTTTTTTACCCAAACAAACGAATAGAAGTGAGCTAGTTTATGATAATAACCATTGTTGTTAGATGTTGATTTCTAATAACACGATACTATTCTTGCGATGAAAAGAGACGCTCCCGTAAAAATGAAACATTTTATCGTCAAAAAATATATAATTGAAGTTGCTTATAACAATTATTTATAGTAATAATAATTGCTTTTACATTGCAATATTTTTATGCTCATATTATTCTTTAAGGAAGACGAGTAGTGTCTTCGCAAAAAGAAACATTTTTATGATAAAAAATGCGAATTAAAGTTATTAGCTTCGAATAATGGTTTATAACAACATGAATTGTTTGTAAATGGTAAAATTATATATGAAACTGTTACCTTTGAGACAAAATAAAATGATCTTGTAGAAAATAAAAACTTTCTCTTTCCAGAAATGTAATATAAGTGAATTTTGTTATAAAACTTACTTGTCACATTGACAATTGTTTATGTATTGGTCATGAATAATTATCGCTTTTACATAATTCAGCGATGATTTCAGCAGGTATTAGCAATGTGTTAAAACGCCGGAAATTCACAATTATCAGTTCTATCCATTAATTTGGGGCCTGTCATAAACCATGTGGCTTCTTCTACCAAGGGGGGGACACTTTTGTCTACATGGGATAGGGAGCGGGGGGAAGGGGGGTCCGAGCCACGTGATTTTACTCTTGGTGTTAAAAAAAAAAACTCTTGGCCAGAAAACAGAAAAATGTTTACTGAAAAGAATAATAAGTCCAAAAATAATATCGCACAAAATAAATAAATTTTAAACCAAACAGTTGATTTTTAAATTAGAAAGATCAATCATTTACAAAAAAGAAAAGGGTTTTTATCAAAATACAGAAAATGTCAATTAGGGGCATTCTATAAAACCTTTAGCACCCTAAGAGGAGGGGGGGGGGGGGTCAGAGTTACCAAAATTGGGCCTTAAGTTTATGGAAGCCCCCTTTCGTAGCTTTTTACAAGAGATTCCTCTAGGTTGGAAAACATATCGTCGGGAAATTTTTGCGAAATGTCTTGCGTAATAAACGCATCTATAGTTGGCGAGTGCCATAAGCGCACGTATTAAATTTTTTTGTTCTTTACATACCGGAAACTGATATACCGGATGAGGTGGTCCAAGGGGGCAAGCGGGAGGTGCTTGCAAGGTGATCTGAGTTGCGCAGTTTAAGTTTCTGCACTATAAGAAGCTACAAGTAATAAGGAGAAGAAGAACGGTTTGCAGAGTCCCGATTTACTGTGAAGGCCATTAAGGGTACTCCCGAAACGCCCGGTAGAGCGGGACCCTAGCATATAATGAAAACTGTCTGTTGTTTTTGTCTTTTTACGAGGTCTGTCCGAAAAGTAGGCTGCCTTGTGCTCTAACTTTGTACCTAGATGCGCTATTGTCAAAAAAGGGCATTAACGATTCAGGAGGGGGGGGGCTGGGTGAGGTTCCCACTAAGTAACACGGACCTGGGAACCTTTAGTGGACAACTATAAGTAGTTGTATAAACGTCTAAAAACGTTCACGTCGCATTTCAGGATGACGGGACATATCGAACAAATTGTACACAATTTATTTTTTCAAAAATTTGGCTATTCATGTTCAGAAAACATCGTTCTAATTTGGAAAGTGTATAAAGATAAGTCTATGAGTGATCCTCAAATTAAAAAGTAGTTTCGGCGATTTAAAATTCGTATAAAATGTGGAAAGAGGACGTGTTAGTTAATGGAACACGGAGGTAAGTTTGGTAGAGCCGCTCGCCTAACATGGAAAATTGTCGCACCAATCACACAGTGAACAGCGCTACTTCTGTCTAGTAGAACGGCTCCACTGATTTGGGAGAATCATTACCCCAAACAGGCCGAATCGTTTAACAAACAGTATAGTCGATCCGTTTTAAACACGCGGCTCTTGCGGCACAGTTCCGTGTTTGCGCAGATATGGAAAATGTAGCAACCATATTTCGGAGCGGCTGATCTCCGTAAGTTCGGGGTAAGCAGTGCCCCAAATTTGGAGTAGACGCCACACCAAATGGAAGTGCAGAGACTTTCTCATAACCGTGAAATCGTCGTTCAACAGTGAGAAAAACTATTGTTTCGGGAATTTTTAGCTAAGATTTGGCGATGAGCCCTGAAAAAGTGGTGACTGGGTGACCACAAAACCGCACCTGTCCACTTAACGCTGCTTATTCAGCAATTTCTGGTGTAACACAGCCCCACACAACTTCGGCAGCCCCCATACATTTTTAATCTGGCTCCCTGTAATTTCCCGCTGTTTCCCAAATTGAAATGTCCTTCTAAAAGAAAAACGATTTCAAGATGTAGCGGAAATAAAACAGAATGTGACGGAGCAAATGTAAAATAAATTAGCTTCGACAGAACTATTTGAAATTTAAATAGCTTCATTTTGAAAAAAATAAATAAATAAAATTTTTAAAAATCGCTTTTATTTAATGCTTACCGCAGTTAAAACGTACTAAAAAGTAAAAAATTATTTTTTAGCACACATGAACTCACGAAAAAAACTTTTTCTAAAGTAATAAAATGTATTAAATCTAAAAATAATAACAACTGACAGTAATATAAAAGCGTAGGGCACAACAATCATTCATTACTAAATGTACCCCACGCTTTTATATTACTGTCAGTTGTTATTATTTTTAGGCTTAATACATTTTATTCATTTAGAAAAAGTTTTTTTCATGTGTTGATGTGTGACAACAAATTATTTTTAAATTTTTACTACGTTTTAAATGCCGTAAGCATTAACTAAAATTTTATTTTTTTATTTTTATTTAAAGTATATTTTAAGTCAATTTAAAAAGAATTTCAAATCAAACTTTCCCAAACTGTAAGGAAGAGGAAAAATAGATAAAGGTACATTGTAATCTTCAATGAAAAATTAAGTGTGCAAAATTATTATTCCATGGAACCTGTTGAATCCTCTGAATCAATGAAATTTCGGCATTTAGAATCCAAATTTCACCTTTCATGAAGTTACTTTAAATTCTCGTAAAAGATAAATCGTAAACAGAAATTTTGATAAAAAGGAACTTCCCAAATGTCCTACGAAGATGAAGCCATTGAAGTTTAATTCCCTCGCAAAATAATTGTCCACCCTCATTTTACTAAAACATTTTGTCTCGCTATTTGCAGTTTCAGGCGTTGGTAACTACATTCATTACGATTATGATTACCATCACGTTTCCAGCATTGTTCTCATTGCGATTTGCTATTCTATTATTGTCTATGGGGTTTACCATGTGCCCTGGGAGCAGTCGAGTCCACAATCCACATGTGAAAATTGGCGAAATACCAACCACCAAGTCGAGTCAGAATGGTCTATACGTGAGAGAAAGAGAGACAAGGGAGAAAATAGAGAGGGGTTTGTAGAGGGGCAAGAGGGGGAGGGGGGATTGTAACGGAAAATTGCGCGTACGTACTCTCGTCCCGTGATGAATGGCAATATAACGGGTGCCCGAGATCCACACAGTTATCGTCCGGAATGCGAGGTTGACTGATAATAACGGCTGATGCTCAGGCTATATAATTTTCCAACCCCCAGACTCACAGCTCGCGACAGCACCTTAATATGGACAAATGCTGGACTATATCTCAGACGAACGTACACGGGTTTGCTTTGCATTATTTCACTAACGTCCTCCTCGGTTCCTACATTTCTGTGCATTTTACTCCCCCCCCCCCCACCAACGCCCAAATTCACCCCTTATGTGTAAAAGGGCATCCTTCTCCCCCTGTTTCTACAATTTAGCCTAATACATCCGATTTCTGAAAGGGCTGGGTTCAAATGGTTTCCATTTCCAGGGTGGTTATTATTTTTAAAAATTTACGACGCCCGGCTTTTTCGAGGTAAATATTCGTGACAAGTCGCGGTTTATAAAAAAAATTAGCTTTCTTTGCGAAACCCAAAGCATTTCGATTAGAGTACACAGGCCAACAAAATTTGAAGCCAGAAAGCAGAACTATTTTGTTGACATTTTTTTGTTTGTTAAAAATTAATTTTCTTAACTGAAAATGTAACTATTCCGTTTTTCGTTGAACTACTTTGTTAAAAATTTATTTTAATATTTGAGGATCCATCTCTTTTGTTAAAAATTTACACTACTGTCGGAGATTATGAGATCGATTGACGCAAGCACTATTAAAAATCACTGCTGGCTTTGAAACAAGATAACTTAGCAAAAAAAAATGATAGGGCATTTAAAAAAAAAACAGTTAGAAGGCCTATGAAATTCCACGCCTAGCAATGTCAAACAGATTTTTTTTATCTGCTGAAGAGAATACAGCACGTGATAAGTTTTTTAAAAAAAATCTAGATTTTATAAATTTTTGTACCTTGACTTCAACTTTTAGCATGACCTAGGAACATTGTTGCAAAAACCTGAAAATTATACGACATAGAGCCTGAAATTTTATCTTTAATTGAAGCCAAAGAAATTTAAAAAATCTTAATCGGTTCCCGAGATACGATTAAAAATGTTCAATCGTATCTGAGTTGAGTTTTAGTCGACGATC
>JAAAKG020132585.1:0-14460 GCA_010014905.2 Druon quercuslanigerum
ATGTATTTATACATCCCATATAGAAATTCAGATGAGGGGTTAGTAGGGCCCTGGATAGTTATATGAATAGGGCCTTAGTAGTTATGTAAATATGTTCTAGCCAGGTTATAGATAGAACTTCTAAACAGGTCCTAACGAGAGAGCTCTTATATTGCCCGATGATTGGTAGGGCCCCATCTAGAACCCTTATATTACCTGATGAATATTTAATTGATATGACAAAAAAGGTACTTAATTAATAAATATTAATTAATTGCGAGTATTTTAACTTTAAATAATAATGGTCCTACTTAGAGTGAATACATAGATTATATTTTTCAGCACTATATTGCAATTAAAATTTCTAAAGCTACAGAGAATCGAACACCTACACCTCTACCTAAATCTATCGCCTAGCAGGCGGGAGTCTAAAACATTAAGCTGAACCTTCGAGTTGAAAGTCGGTGAAAAAGCAGTACTCATAAAGTACAGCTCAAAGAATTTTACACTCTCTTTTTCAAAAAAATAATTTTTAAATAAATAATTTTAATCGATACACATGCGCAGCACGAAATTTCTCAATAGAACCTGACAGGGCATTGATCAGTTTTTTCTAGTCTAGATATTGTGATAGGGGCCACAACCAGTTTTTTCTAGACTATAGCTATTCTGATTGGGGCCCCAGCTAGTTTTTTCTGGACTAGATATTTTGATAGAGGTCTTTACCCGTTTTTTCCAGGCTAGATATTCTGATAGGGAATCCATAACGAATTTGAGATCAGAAATTTAAAATTCGAAATTGCGGATTCAGAATAGCGGCTATGTCCTATTGATTTTTGATAAAAATGCTTTAATTGAATTGAAAACCCATACTCGGGTGTTTTTGGAATCGTTGATAATTACTGTCCGTTATTTTAAATTTTTAAATTTAGATGTTGGAATTGTTATCAGCGTTCCTAAAACCCCCTGAGTACGGTTTTTTAAGTCAAGTGAAGCTGTTTTTAATCAAAAATCAATGGGACATAGCCGCCATTTTGAATCCTCCACTTTGTAGTTTAGAATTCGGATATCGGATTCTTTATCAGCGATCCTAGATCAGTTTGGTTTTCCATTCAATTGAAGCAGTTTTGTCAAAAATCAATAGGGCACGACCGCCATTTTGAATCCTCAATATCAAATTTTGAAATTCTTATATCAGCTTCGTTATCAGCGATCCTAAAAACCACCGAGCACGGTTTTTTAATTTAATTAAAGCATTTTTTCTAAAACAAGAGAAAACGACCGCCATTTCGAATCGGCCCTTTTGCAGTTTGGAATTCTGATATCAGATTCGTGATCACCAAGCTTAAAACCTCCTGAGTAGGGGTTTTCAAATCAATTGAAGATTTTTTGATTAAAAATCAATAGGACACGGCCGCCATTTGAATTCGCCGTTTTGCAGTTCAGAATTCGGACATCGGATTCGTTATCAGCGATCCTAGATCCCCCAAGTTTGGGTTTTTAATTCAATTGAAGCATTTTTTTGAAAAATCAATAGGAAACGGCCGCAATTTCGAATTAGCCATTTTGCAGATTAGAATTCGGATATCGTATTCGTTATCAGCGATCCTACATCCACGAAGTTTGCTTTTTCAATTTAATTGAAGTATTTTAATCAAAAATCAATTGGGCACGGCCGCTATTTTGAATTAGCCATTTTGAATTTTTAAATTCTGATATCAGATTCGTTATCAGCGATCCTAAAAACTCTCAAGCATGGTTTTCTAATTTAATTAAAGAATTTTTTCTAAAATCAAGAGAACACGACCGCTATATTGAATCAGCCAGCTCCTCCAACCTCGCTTCCTCCCAATGCTCCTTCGCTGATGTAATCTCAGCTGGTCCTCTACTAAAAGACCAAAACCAGCCTAATCCTCTCCCAATACCGACCTGGTGCTACTCCTCAACGATAAATCCACCGACGTCGCCTGCATTACCGAGACTCATCTAAATCCTACAAAGAAACTCTATATTCCAGATTCTTGTAGTTTGAAACACTCTCCGCCACACAGCCTTCAGCACATACTATTCTCCATGCGAAGTAGTTGGAGTCGTACTTCACCTTATGTCAGGCCCTCTTCGCATTCTTTTATTTTACTTTCCTCCACATTTCAACGACATCCCTAAAATACCTGACCTTTTCAACATAACCTAGGGCTTAAGGCTGTCTTAAAAATAACACCAAGGGCAATGCTCTCCTCAAAACCCTGACTCGCCTTAACTTAAACATTGAAGCTCCCTCAGAACCTACCCACTTTCCTAGCTCTCCTAACCTCTTCTGACCATGTCCCGAGATCCTCGACATCTTCTTAACAAAGAATATTGTTATTGACAGAGACCCGCGGTCTCTTTCTAAACTTAGTTCTTATTACAACCCAGTACTCCTAGAGTTGTCGGGTTCCCGTTACCTCTGACCCAAAACAGAATCAAAAATCGATTACCTTTATCTCAAATATATTCTAAAAAAATTCCACTCTTAAATGCTACCAAATCCAATCCACCTCTGACCTGGATACAGCTGTTGAAGCCCTGACAAAAGACATCCAAAACTCGGTTCAACTCGCTACCAGAACCAACTTTACTTCTGCTCGCAAATCCAAACTTTCACCAGCCACTCGCGTTCTTATCTGGAAGAAAAACCAAGCTCCTTTCAAAGAAAACTCCTTTTAAAGAAAACTAAAAACTACTCTTTATACTGTTGATACATCTTCCTTCGACTCCTACTTAGCCGAAGTTGAATTGTATCCCGAAAGATGCTGGAAAGTCACCAAATCCTCTCTCGATTAGGAAAAAGCAACAATTTTCGCAGATTCCCTTGAAGATCAATGCTCCCCTTTGCCTAGCCTCGACAAATTTGCCAACTTTTACGACCATGTCTTCAGGTCTGCTCGAAATTTTACTGTCACTGACACAGACTTTATTCCCAGCTTTCCTACAAAAAGCCCTTGACTCAATCCGCTCCTTGAGAAATCACAAAGCGCCCGGCAATGATTCCATCTACAATAATGTACTAAAAACACTTCCCCGCAAACATATCGTGGCTACCTGCAACATTATTAACGCAGTGATGTGTTTACAATACTTTCTCTCAGCTTGGAAAGAAGCTATTGTAATTTTTCTTCCAAAACCGGTTAAACAAAACAACTTTTTTCCTGTTTTCCAGCATGGTTTTCGCAAACGTCATCAAACAGCTCATCAACTTATTCGTGTTTCTGAGTACATTGCCGAAAACCTTAACAAGGACAGGCATACTTTAATGCTTCTTTTGGATTGTAAGCAAGTCTTTGATAGAGTCTGGCAGGACGGTCTAATTTATAAACTCATCAAGTTAAATGTTCGTCACCATCTCATCGCTTTCATCAAATACTTCTCTTGAACAGGAGCTTTAGAGCTCGCGTTGGAAAAACCTTATCGGACCCCCAACATATGACCCTCGGTGTCCCCCAGGGCGCCAAAATCTCTCCTTCTCTCTTCAACGTGTTCTTTCTCGACATTCGTTCTGATAAGAAAATTCTGACAGCTCAATACGCTGATGATCTCGGTTTCCTTGACTCATCTAAGTCACTGCTCTTCTCGTCTAAACAGATTTATTCCAATCGTCCTGGAATGGCACTACAGATGGAGATTTGAAATAAATAAATCTAAAGCTGTCTTTTTCTCGGGTCGCCAGCGTAATCCCCCTAAACTCTTTTTTAACTCTTTTTCCATTAAATGGAGTTTCTCCGTAAAATATATCTGCGTCATTTTTGATAAACGACTCACTTGGTCCAAACAAATCCAAGCCATCCACAATAAGGCCAACGGAGCCTTTACTTCACTCAAACAATTCTTCAATTACCCTACAGTTTCCCGAGCCACCAAAACCCGTGCCTTAAATGCCATAAGTAGGAGCATCTGCACCTACGCGATTCCTGTCTGGGGCTCTGCTACCCCGAATCGTCTCTCCAATCTTGAAAGCACCTATTTGCGCCTTCTTCGTTCCGCTTTAAAAATTCCTTGGTTCATCCGTAACAAACAAATTCTTACGGAATTCAACCTCCGATTCAACACCAAGGCCGCTCACGCACACGCTGCAAAACTTCGTCTTTCGGTGGCTAATCACCCAAATCCCTGTATCAACTCATTTGCAAATAATGCAACTAAAAATTCCGACCGCTTCAGAAGGCCCTGACTTCTCGTCTCGCCGCACTAGCTGAGTCATCCGTCTTTCTTAATTTCACGAGCGTTCTTGCAGTATAATCCACCTTGGACTACCAACTAGCTGGATACCTTAGGTGCCAACAGCTGATTACCAGCCCTCCCTAGGTTATGGACCTTAAGATATTGCCGCCCCTCTCTAGATCAAAACGCAATCATCTCTCTCTCGTCGAGAAACCTATTGTTTGTTTACCAGCACTAGGTTTCTCGAAGCTACATCGACCTCGCTCTCCAGAGGCGACTACCCCCTCATTCTCTCTGTCACTTTCTCCCTCTCTCTCTCGTCCACCAACAGACCAGTTGGAATTCCAGCCCGCCCGTTTTCGCTGTAACAATTGCAATCAGGCCGTCCTACAGTAATGCCACCCACTAAACCAGGACATACCTCTTACTCCCTCTCGCAAAAAACCTACGTCAATCTCTATCTACCTTCCCTAAAAAGAAAGTTCTCTCTCACTCTATCTCAGTGGGTAAAAACTTAATCATTCCTGAAGTTTATTCCCTCTACTCCTGCTAACAATTACCCCAAAAAGTATGGAACGTATCAAAGGTAAAAGCAATTAAACTTTATATATTTTAATAAGAATGAGAAGGCAATGTTTATAAATTGGAGACAGACTACACCTGGTGAAACATTTCATAATATGAATTTTTTATTCTTTTAACAGCGTTGGTAATGATACACGATTGCGTTATTTTATGAAACATGTTCTATTTTTTACGGGTTTTATTTTATAAACTTTTTTTAATTATAGTATACATTTCTCAATAAATTTATCAATTCGTATCAAGCAACAAGTTACTTTTCGCTATTGAATTTGGAAACATCTTGACTAATCAAGATATGCGTAATTTATTAATATATTGATCCCATATTGATCCATTATATTTTCAAGATTGTGAAAAATTCTTGTTTGTCTGATAATAAAAAAATCTATTCGCAAAAAAATATAATATTTATTAATTACAAAAAATATTTCAATTTACAAAAAAAAAAAAATGCAATTTCTACACAAACAATTGAATGTTTGATTTAAAAAAGACGAATGTTGAGCAAAATAAGTGATTTATTTCAACAAATTTTATGTTTTGTATCTACATTTTTTTATTAGGATAAATAAATTTTCTTCTGAAAAATTCCAAATATTTCATAAAAAGTTAAATTTTTAACGAAACACAAGTGTCTTAAACCCAGAAGATTAAATTTCTAAGGGAAGAGATCTTCAACCAACGGAAAAAATCTAAATCAATCAGATTCATTTTATTTTAAAAAAGAATAATTTTCAATAACATAGATATATTTTAAACTAATAAATATAGAAATAGTTAAATTCTTACACAAACAAAAATAGATGTTCAGGCAAAAAGATTAAACGTTCATAAAAAAAATTTATAATAAGTATAGCTGGTTTTTTCGTTAATTAAAATTGATTTAAGAAAAAACTAATTTAATTTTGAAGCAAAAGGTCAAATTGAAAAAAATACAGAAATTTTCCAAGGAAATTTAAAATGTTTACATTTCAATGTAAAAAATATATTTTTTTAATCAAAATTTATAATGGGTTTAGGAACCTAATAATTATATTTTCGGCTATGTAATTAACATTTTATTTCACTTCGCGTCGTTTTTTGAAGAAAATTTAATTTGTGGATTTTAAATTTTTAATTTGACGATATAAACAAAAAATATGAATTCTATCGTAATATTGTTAATAACAAATTTGTATATTTTTAAGCGAACAACATTTGTTAATTAATTGTTTTCATACCTTGTGTCCTTTTTCCGAAAATTTATTATCCTAATTTTTAATGTTATTTTTTACGATTTTAACGAAACTAAATTTGTCCCTAATCTCAAAATTAAATTCCTTATTTCTGTTTTATTTTCACGAATGAAACAAAAAATACATGCTCTATGAAAACCCACGCTTTATTTTAAAAAAATTATTCTTTAACCATTTATTTTTCTTTTTTGGGTAAATAACTTCTGTTGATTAACGCTTTTCGTAGATTGCGTCGTTTGGACAAAAAATTTATTTGTTTGCTTTGAGTAATAATTTTTCCGGATAAAGCAAAAACCATGCGCTCTGTAAAAAATAATTCAAAACAAATTTTTAGATCTTTTCTGGGAGGATAATTTTTGTACGATCATTGTATTTCGTACCTCGCATAACCTGAGAGCATAATAAAATTTTCTAGTTTTTATTATTGTTTTTGGGGTAAAAAATTGAATTTTCGGTTATTTCAATTTTACATAAAATCAATACCACCTCTTTAGGATGAGAATATAGAAAAACTCCCGTTGTTTTAATTTAGTTAATTTCGATTTCCTTACATACATCGTTGAGAGATGATGAAGCAACCCTTAATACAATTTCCCACAATTTTTGTGCTAGAATATGTTTTCCAAGTATATGTCACTTAAATGTTTTTGTCAGATAAATTTTATCATTTAGTGGATAAAAGTGCTGCATCCTTTTTATCCAATTTAAAAATAAAATTCATTCCTGGGGTGCACTATGTTAGTAATTCAAACCAGAAAGTCGAAATTTCTGAAAAACCAAAATTACGAAATATTTTTTTATATTATACTGTAGGGATTGGAACAAAATTCAACATAAACGTGGAAATAATATTTTAGCCGGAAGAGTGTTTGAAATTATTTAAATGGTTGGTTTAAGATCTGTTAAAGATTTAGGCAAAGAAATCGACATTTAGTAAAAACCCAAAGGCCGGAAAATTTTTAAACTATTTTACTTTAAGGGTTGTTTTAAAATCTCTTATGGATTCAAGCAAGGAAGTCGACCTGTGTTTTACATTATTTTGTCATAGTCTTATTCTTAAACAACAATTCTTAAAAAAGTTGATCATTCAAAAAAAAGCTAAAAAATATGTGATTAATAACTTCTTGATAGGAAGTGCAGTTTTTGTTTTAATTTTGTTTCAACAAACGACACAAAGAACGAAAAAAATTATTAGAAAAAAGCGGTTTAGCCAAGGAAAATCGACTAAGAGACGAATCAAAAAATGAGATTATGTGATATAAAATACAAATAGAATATAAAATTTTATATAAAAGTGCTGAAAATGATGTAGAATGTTCAGATTTAGGATAAAATGAAATGTTAAGCACGTTACACGGGATGAGAAAGTGTTCGTTAAAGCCAAATGAGCTTTAACAAAAGAGAATTAACAATCAAAAAATTACAGTTTCGATGCTTTCGACTATAATAACGAAGCACGAGAACCAACAGTTATTTTACTGTTATATTTTATTTTAAGGACTGCAAAAATTCTACCATGAAAGTGAAATTTTTAACAAAATTCGTAAACTTTCAATTGAAAAAGATAATTTTGCAAACAAAAATGTATTAATATTATTAATATATTTTTTTTTAAATTCCAAAGGTAAATATTTTCAACATATGAATTTTAAAAGTTAAACAAAAATATCAATTCGAAAAAAATTCCAATTCCTTCAATTTTTACTTAAATTTGTTTATCATTTAATATTAACAAAATTGCTCAAAAATCTTCCAGATTTCCTCAAAAAGCTCTTAATTTTTTTACAGCATTTAAAATAAAATCATTATAAATTTCTTCAGAAATCTCAAAATAAAATTTGATGCTCTTAAAGCATTTTTTAGAATCACATAAAAAAGTTTTCAAAAGAATAAAAAAATTCTAATATTCCTGTCAATATTTTAGAAGATTTTTCATTCAAAAGAAAACTAATTTTCTAAGAATATTTGAAAAAATTCATAAACGTTTCCAAATATTTATGAATAATACGAAAAAATATGACAGATTTTAGGGGAATTTTCACCATATTTTTCAATTTTTGCTTAAAACTCATTTTTCAAGATAAAAAATCTTAAAAAGTTTTCCAATTAATCTTCAGAAAATCGTATTTTTAATCCTTTAAAAATTGTTACACCTTCTAATATTTTTAAATTATCAGCATTTTTCGAAATTATACAAAATTTAACAAATTTGGGTAAAATATTTCGCATTATTCTTTGGCAATTTTAGAAATTTGTTTTAAAGATTTTAAAATCTGTTTAACTATTGTCTTCAAATTCATTTTCTAATATAAAAAAAACACTTTGATTTTTTATAGGAACCTAAAGAATTTTTTTATTTTCTTGAATCCTTACAAAATTCCTGAAATATCTTCGAAATTTTTATTATTTTAGAATCGTTTCAAAACTTCTATGTATCTTTTAAAGTTACTGAAATTTGTGCTAAAAATAAGGATTGAAGCCAAATTTTGCTTTAAAATCTTTTACAATCTTTTTAAAAATTTGAGGAAATAATTGAAAATTTTCTGCAAATTTTTTTAATTTTCTCGCAGAATTCAAACCCTAAAATTATTCTTTTAAAATTGAACCTATTCAAATTTTCTCAGAAACCTTATTTAAAAAATCTCAGAATCTACCAAAATTATTAAAAAGCTCCGAATTTGTTTCAAATTCTTTAAAATAAGTTTTTCTCATAATTTAATTTTTCTTATTCTTTTGAAAATGTAAAAAAGAATAAAAATTAAAACATTTATATTATTATGCAATTAACAATTTTAATGTTTTCTTATATCAATAATGTTTAGAAACATTTATAAATGAATTTGATTATACAGCAAAATTATTCATCAATGAAATTAATTGATGAAAGATTTATAAAATTGTTTTTTAAAAATTTTATAATCAGTTCAAACACGCACTTCCTTATATTTGTGTAACCATGAATATTGAATTGTCATGCTCATACAGTTTTACACTTAATTCTATTTGTATTTTTATGAATGTCAAATCTTTTATTCCAATTACACACAATCTGGAAAAAAGGTTTTCAATTTATTGCAGTGTTTCTTTTTGTACATGAATAACAATGAAGATAAAGAAATATTTACTTCTTTATGTGAATGTGAATTAAATTTATTTTTAAACATTGTGAATTTTCTAGAAGAATCTTTAGTTTTTAAATAATTAATTAAAGCAAAAATTACTTTGGAAATTATTTTCTTTTTTGAAAATTTTTTGCAGATCTAGAGAGCTCCATAAACTCTTAAAAGTACTACATTAAACATTTGGAATTCAATTTTTATACAAAAAATTTTAAATAATATAAAAAAGTAAATTTTCTTTTTAAAAATTCCTTTATCTAATCTTTAAAAACATGTTAACATTTCTAAGCGTTTTGCTGATAAAAATTCATCAGAACAATTAAAAAAAAATTTTTTCTTTTTTTGCAACCTCTGAACATTTTTCTCGAAATCTTGAAAAATACAAATAAAACAATTGACCCACATGCGCAGGCACACTTTATATTGGTTATTGCTTTTCTTAAAACTTTCTTGGAATCCTTTAAAACCCTTAAAATATTCTAGATTATTCTAAAATCAATTTAAATCATTTAAAGGTCTGCACTCTCAGAATTAAATCCTTAAAAATCCTTTAAAAGATTTGAAAATCGTTTAAAGTTTTAAATGTTTTAAAATCCTTTACAAATTTTAAGGTTCTTAAAAATTCCTTGAAATCTTTCAAAATATCCTAAAATATTTAAAATCCTTTCAAACTTTAGAAGAAACGTTAAAATATTTGATAATCTTTTTAAATCCTTAAAATTCTATGAAATTACTTATTTTTAAAAATAAACGTTTGTAAATTTCTCTAAAAATTATAAAATTATTTGAAATCTCGTAAAATGCCAGACTTCACCTAGAAGGACATTAATTAAAACTAGCCTGAAAAATTATGACCTGACTTATTCTACTTTAACGTGTTAGAATGGTATTTTAAAAATTTATATTTGTTATTTTTATAGAATCAATTAGTATCTGAAAGAAATTTCAAATTCTTTTAATTTTTACTCAAATTTGTTTATTTTTTAAGACTAATAAAAATGCTTCAAAATCTTCCAGATTTGTTTCCATGTTTGTCGATATTATTTCAGATGTTTAAACTTTTCTTATTTTCTTTCAAAAATACCATTTTTTCAATAAAAAATCATTTTTAATTTTTCGAGGAATCTTAAGAGTATATATTTTTGTTGTCTTGGGGCCAATCAAAATCCTCAAAGTACGATTTCATTTTTTGTTTGGAAACCTCATCTTCAAATATGTAAACTTTTTTTGAAGTTTCATAAACATATTCAACTTTTAAACCACTTGTAAATAATTTTTTGACATATTTTAAAATCTTAGAAAATTGAAGTATATCATTTAAAATAAAATCATTTTTAATTTGTTTAGAAAATTTTTTATTTAAAAGGAAACTAAGTTTCTACGAAGATTTCATAAGATTTCTAAACCTTTTCAAAAATTTATGAATAATACGAAAAAATATGTAAGAATTTGAGGAAATTTATGTTAAAAATTTAATTGATTTTTCAAAATTTTAAGAAAAATGAAACTAATTGAAAAAGATATGCAGTAAAATTTAATTATTTAAATTTCGAAAATATTTTAGGAAATTTAAAAAGAACGATTTTTAAAGGTTTTGAAACATAATTTTGAATTTTCAACATAATTTGACAGAAAATATACGTCGCAAAATACCTAAAAAATATGTTGGCAATTATTTTTCTATCCTCTTAAACTATAAATATTAATCATATTTGAGATATTAGTTTTATTTTAAAAATATATATTTACGAAAAAGAAACAGATTATTTGAAAGAAGCTTCCCCTAATTGATTGTTTATTATTTTTCATAATTGTTTTAACTTGATTGCATTTATTATATATTACCTTTGTAAGTAAAAGCTCGACAAATAGTTAAATATTAAAAAAAAAAAACGAAACTTTTTAGCATTATTGACATGAAGTGATAATTATTAGAAAAAACTGCAGGTTTCTACCCCTTCTCTAAAAGAATATTATTATAAATAATAATAATAAATTGTTTAAACAATTATTTCTGCACAATTCACTGCGTGAACTGTGGTACCGAAGAATTTAGAAAAATGAAATGCTCGAATACGACGATTCCTGAATAATAAAATATGATAAAATCATTAAAAATTTTGCTACAGATCAAAAAAAAATTTTTTATTCTTTTAAAACGTTTCAAAATTTTTAAGAACCTTGTATTTTTCTCGAGATCTTTAAAAATATCAATTAAAATATGCCCGCTGCGCAGGGACAGTTTATATTATTTTTTTTATTTTTAAAAACTTCTTGAAATACTTAAAAATTCCATAAAATATTTCAAACTGTTTAAAACTCGATTTAAATCATTTTAAATCCCCCAATCTGAGGATAAATTATTTTAGATTTCATCAAACTATTATATAATATCTTAAAGTTCCGTCAAGCTTCATAAAATTGAATAATATTCTTTGAAATCCACAAAAATTTATTAAAATATCCTTAAAAATATTTTTGGAAATATTTTTAAATTTATGTTTCTTGTTTAAAATATTTAAAAGTCTTTATCTCTTAGAGCCCTAAAATCTTAAACTTATTTAAAATAAACCCTAATACTTTTTGAATCTCTACAAAATTCCTTGGAATCTTCTTGTTTGAAAATCCTGTAAAAAAGCATTGAAATTCCTGAACATATTTCAACTATCGCAAAGTCTTTAAAATTCTTTGAAATTATTTAAAACCTCTAAAATTTTAAAAAAAATTGCCATACATTGAATAATTTAAAAATCTCTTTAAATAAACAAAGAAAATCTCATTAAAAATTCCATAAAGTTAACTAAAATCGGTTCCTTGTAGTTTCTTGCACTTTTTTCAATCTCATGGAACATCCTTTAAAATATATGAAATATTTATAATCCATTAAAATCTTTTAGAATCCTATAAAATTTTTAAAACTTAATAATCCCTTAATATCTTTTAAAATATCCGAAAAGCTTAAAAATCTTTTGATATGTTCAGAAATATGTTGCGAACTTTAAAAATCTCATTAAATCTTTAAAATCATTTAACATGACTCAATTCCTTACATAAATTCTTGGAACTTTCTGAAAAATATTATGAAATTTCTAAAAATGACGAGAAGTGAAATATCTTCTAAATTTTTATTATTTACGAAACGTTTTAATACTTTTAAGTTACTTTTAATATCACTCAAATTTGTTTTAAAATGGACTGGGTATCGATCCTACACACATCGGATCTACACATTGTACAACTCTATACATTGTGTGTAGACATTAAATTAAGGTGTTCATGTCTACACAATTAAGTCACCACATAAGAGTCTACACATAAAGTCTACACATTAAAGTCTACACATTTAATTTACCACGTGAAAGTCTGCACATTTAGGTGTACACATTCAAGTCCACACACTTAAGTCACCACGTGAAGTGTCTAAAAATTAAATAGAAAATTGAAAAAGTCTACACATTAAATAGAAAGTCGAAAAAGTCTACACATTGTATAGAAAGTCAAAAAAGTCTGCACATAATAATTCTGCACATTAATTCTTTTCAATTATAAATTTGGCTATCTGATAAACCCACACGGTGAAATTGTGCACATTAAATTGTACACGTTAAAACTGTACACATAAAAATCTGCACATTGAAGTATACTTGCTAAGCTTATAATAAATATTATTTTTATCAGTGTATCATAAATAATAATTTATAAATAAAATTCGCGAATAATAAAATTATCGAAAAATAAAATTACGAAATTGGAAAATTCTCGAATATTAAAATGCGCGAATAATAAAATTGCCAAAAAATAATAATACAGAATTCACGGAACGACAGAAAAATCCCGAAAAATAAAATTCCTAACAATGTGAAAATTGCCGAATGATAAAATTCGCGAATAATAAAATTATCGATTTATAAAAGTGCTAAATTTTAAAATTCCTGAATATTAATATTCTCAAATAATAAAATTACCGAATTAAAAAATTACCGATTATTATTATTCCCAGGACGACTAAAAACTCCCGAAAAATAAAATTCCGACAATTTAAAATTTCCAAATAGGAAAATTACCGAATAACAAAATTCGCGAAAAATAAAATTATCGAAAAATAAAATTACCGAATTAGAAAATTCCGAAATATTAAAATTCTTGAATAATAAAATTACTGAATTAAAAAATTACCGAATATTATTATTGCCGGGACGACTGAAACTTCCCCAAAAATAAAATTCCTGACAATCTAAAATTCCCCAATAGGAAAATTCCCAAATAACAAAATTAGCGAATAATAAAATTGCTGAAAAATAATAATACTGAATAGAAAAATTCCCGAATAGTAAAATTTTGTACAATAAAATTACCGAATTGGAAAATTCCCGAATTATATTATTCCCGGGACGACTGAAAACTTCCGGAAAATAAAATTCCCGACAATGTAAAATTCCCTAATTGAAAAATTCCCGAATTGGAAAATTCTCAAATAATAAAATTCACAAATATCTTTTTGGATGAAAATTCAAATCATTTTTTTTTAAATTTGTCTTTTTGGTTCAAAAATTCATCTGGTTTAGTAAAACTTTTATTTTTCTTTGACAAAAACGCAACTGCCTGCTTGAAAATTTAACAATTTTGTTACAAAGTTATACGTTTTTGGTTAAAATTTCTGCTGCTTTGATGAAAATGAAACAACTTTGCAGAAAATTTTCTTTTTGTGTAAGTTTAATATTTTAGGTTCAACAAAGAACTAAAATCCTTTCCGGATGAAAATTTCACTATTTTTGGGAAATTTGTTATGTATTTTTATTAAAAATTTATCTGTTTTAAGAGAAATTTCATTTTTCATTGACTAATTCAATTCAACTAATTGACTCGAAATTCAACTTTTGTCGTTTTTTAATTTGAACTTCCACGTTATTTAGTACAAATTTCCTCTGTTGTGGATAAAAATGCAACTTTTTGCTAGATAACTCAAAAATTCTGTTAAAAATTCATCCTTTTTGAATAAAAAATGCGTCGATTTGAATTAAAAGTTAAAAAAAAAACATTTACATATTGTCTTTTTGATTTTAAAAAGTAATATTTTTCAGTAGACGTTGGACTGTTCTTGGAGAGAAATTCTACTGTTTGGTTCAAAACATAAAATTTTTGTTAAAATGTAATGATTTTTCTTTAAAAACTTAACTGTTTTATGAAAAAGTAGCCTTGTTGGGTCAAAAATTCAACTCTTGTAGTAGGGCATTACTTTTGGTTTAAAACTCATATTTTTATTAATATTATTATTATTACACCATTAAGCCGTTTCCCTTTCGGGGTAGGCGTGACTCACTCGGGAGGGAGGGGAGTAGTGT
>JAAAKG020132586.1:0-14460 GCA_010014905.2 Druon quercuslanigerum
CTATCAAAATTACAAACTAAAATGTCCTCCTGAGAAACTTAATAAAAATGCTTCAAAAATAGCCTCTTATAATTAAAAAAAAATAGTCCGTTCCCACTGTATCAAAATCTTAAAAATATAACATTTTCCTTTTCCAATTCAGAGAAAATTGAAAACTTCCTCCTTTCCAACTCGATAAAAATTTTAAAAATATAAATGGCCCTGAATCTGTCAATTCTATCAAAATTAAAAACTAAATTTTTCTCCTGTCAAACTCAATAAAATCGTTAAAAATACCAAATTTCTCTCTTCTAAATCAGAAAAAAATTTGAAAATAAAAATTCTTCCCATAATTAAAAAAAAATGGCCTTTTCCAATTCGGAAAAAAATAAATGAAAATGTTATCTCTTCCAATTTAATATAAATGATTGCAAAATGGCCTATTATATTTCAGAAAGCCTGTAATATTTCAAATAATTACAGTTTTTTTTTTTAAATTTGTAAGAATTCCCATTCAAAAAATAAATTCATTGTCCTTTCCCGGTCTAGTGGCCACCCTTTGATATTAATAATTTTATTCATTCTAACTTTCTACTTTTCATTCTACTACAAAATTCTAAACTGTAGTTACATATTTATATATGTTAAATTTTACATACCTAATTTTTTGGTAACCATTCCATAGTGTGGTTTCAGTCTTTTAAAATGCGGTCGACCTCCCAGGACATTTATTAAAAATATAAAAACTCCAAAACATATAAACAAAACCGGAATTCCATATTTAACATTCATGTTTTGTGAACTTCCATTATCTCTCAAAATCACATTCGAATGTAGGTTGAACTTGTTGAATATTTCTTCTGTTCTAAAAATATTATATATTTTTAATTATTTCATAACTTTCAACTGACATACATTAAAAACATATCCATAATTAATTGGACGATGGAATAAAAGTGTGTCAAAACGTCATTACGCCTAATTATATATAATTATCAATTTTTATACTAATTCTTAACATTTTAAATCACCTTAACTTATTCTCCTTCATCGTAGTGAACAAATTGGTACATTTTCACGTTTACAACAATTAGTTATTGTATTTTCAACAATTTTTTACTACTTGTTCCTTTTCCATGATTCACTCCACTTATTCCAGCTTATTCTTTCAAGTTTCAAGTCGTTTCACTTTCACCAAACCTTGCCACTCACGCATTAACCGTTCTATATCCACATTCCACATACATAAATCCCGACTGTCGAGAAATTCTCGAAAGTTCTCTAACATTACGTTTAAATGCCCGTAATTATTCGTAATTTACGAAAACTCCAAAGAATCCTTGAGAATACTTTTCAAATATTATGAATATTTATAAATATTAATAAAAGGCTTCGTTATCTTTTTATTCACTTAAAATAAGTTTTAATTCATAGCTTCGGTTTAAAATATTAAAAGAATGTTACGAAAATGAATTTGACACGAGATTAAAAAACGCCGAGAATGCCGACACCCGAGACGAACATAACCTCGAAATCTCATCGTTTTGACAGTTCGACGTGGCTTTTATTTCAGTTTTCGTGATTTAGAATAATGCAGAAATAATGCAAGATATTTGTGAAAATATTCGGACTGCAATTGATCATGGACGCACCGACATTATAAGGTCAATTTTAGATGCATGTACGTACAAATTTATTATATATTTTATCCTTTATTTCGATTTTCTGCCTAAAGTTTTTATAATAATATTAATTTGTATTGTTAAAAAATCCCTTGCATCTTTTGCTGTTTATATATTTAGATTCCAAGTAGTAATAGTTTCTAAAAATATTATTTTTGAGTGTTTTGTAGTTTTGAGAGTATTTTTTCGTAATTCTGCTTTTCAGGATGTGAAAGAACTAAAATTAGTTTTTGCGTTATATTTTACAGTAGATTTATATATTTTTTTGTATTAGTATAATCTTTTAGTATTTTAATATTTAGTAATTTTGTGTATATTTAATTTTATATTATTTTTATAAGATTTTTCCGTATTTAGTGGTCAATTTGGCATGATTTTCTGTATTTTAAGTTGAGGACGACGAAAGATTATTTTACGTTTTCATTAATTTGGCTCCAGGTGAAAATGGAAACGTAGGCGAGACTATCTCTAAGCAAAAAATTTTGAATCAACCACTTCTTGAAGAAGGAACATTTTTGACTTATGCTTCCAAGGTGAATGTTTTCTTTATTTAAAAAATCATTATGTTATTAAACTTTCTTATAAACATAAATTTAATAATTTACCTCCAGGTGGCCGCAGGTTAGGTAACACCTGGAAATCAGGAAAAATTCAGGGAATTTTGTTGGTCACTTAACACTATTAATTTAAGGTCTATAACTACATATTTATAAATTTTCTTCAATTCTTTAAAAAGTTTTAGAAGCTTTGATACATGTTTAGGCATTTTAAAAGATTTCGAAGAATTTTTTCAAGATTTTAATCATTTTTAGGGATTCGAAGAGATTTTAAAATGTTCAGGACAGTCTTAACAATTTTAAGGAATGTTATAAAGCTTTAAAAAGGTTAAAAAGGTTTGAATCACTTTAGGTTATTTTAAAAATTCCAAGAGATTTTGAATAAATTTTAATCATTTGACGAGATTTTAAAGGAGTTTAAAGACTTTAGGGTATATTTTTTTAATTCGAAGAAATTTTCAAGAGCTTTAAACAGTTTTAAGGGATTTCAAAGGATTTAGATTATTTTAAGAGTTATTTACAGAATTTGAGGGCATTCTCATAACTTCTAAGGAATTTTTAAGAGCTTTTAAATGTTCCAAAACATTTAAAGAGATTTCAAAAGATTAAGGGATTTCAAAATAATTTTTTTAAATTAAATATTTTGTATTATTTTAAACGGTTCCAAGAATTTTTAAATAGATTCCAATAATTTGAAGGAATTTCCTAGAATTTTGAGAAATGTTAGGAAATTTTTTTAAATTCCAAACAATTTTTAAAAGCTGTACAAATTTCAAGGGATTTCAGAAATTTTCTAAAGACTTGAATTATTTTAGGTAGTTTTGAAAATTTCCAAGAAATTTTCGAGAGCTTTAAGAAGTTTCAGGAATTTTAAAATATTGTAAGGGGTTGGAAGTACTTGAAAATATTTTTAAATATTCCGAAAAATTTTTCTATGATTTAAATAATTTGAGGGGTTACACAAGATTTTAAACGATTCGAAACATTTTAGGATATTTCAAATAATTTAAAAGGTTTTAAGGTATTGTTTTTAATTCGAAAGAATTTTCGTTTTAAGGTATTTTAAAAGATTTCGAAGAATTTTTTAAAGGTTTCATTCATTTGGAGGGATTCCCCAAAGAGCTTTCGAAATTTCCAAAAGATTTGAAACATTTTAGAATATTTTAAAAGATTCTGAAGAATTATGTTTAAATTTTTATAATATAAAGATATTTTAAACGATTTCAAAAATTTTAGGGTATTTTTTTCATTCGAAAGAATTTTTAAGAGTTTTAAAAAGTTTCCAGGAATACCAAAAAAATTTAATGGATTTGAAGTATTTTCGAGTATTTTAAAAGATTCCGAAGCAATTTGTCTAAATTTTCATAATATAAAGATGTTCTAAACGATTTGAAAAATTTGAGGGTATTTTTTTCATTCGAAGGAATTTTTAAGAATTTTAAAAAGGTTCCAGGAATTCCAAATTTTTAAAATGATTTTAGGCTATTGTATTTTAGGCTATTTTAAAATATTCCGAATAATTTTCTTAAGATTTCAAAAATTTGAAAGGTTTACAAAATATTTCAAAAGATTCGAAACGTTTTAGGGAATTTCAAATTATTTGAAAGGTTGTAGAGTATTGTTTTTATTTCGAAATAATTTTCAAGAGCTTTAAGATGTTTTCAGGATTTTCAAAAGATTTTGAAGAATTTGATGTATTTTAGGATGTTTTAAAAGATTCCAAAGGAATTCTTCTAAATTTTAATAATATGATTCTCTCTAAGTATTTTATTCAATTTTCCACTATTTCAGGAAATATCAGATTTCTTTTATTTTACGGGATTTTGTAATTTTTTAATGGATCTCAAAGAATTTATTGACAAGAATTGAGGGGTTTCGTAGGAATTCTTATATTCTCAAATATTTCAAGTTATTGCCAAATATTTTAAATAATTTTAAAACATTTAAAGATATTTTAAAGAATTTTCAATTTAATTCAATAATTTAAAGGGATTACAAAAGAATCGAAAGATTTCGGAATATTAAAAAAAATTCAATGAACTTTTAAGAACTTTACCAAACTTTGAAGGATATTAAAAAGATTTAAAAGTATTTGAAATATTTTATGGTGTTCTAAGACATTCCAGGAAATTTTGAAAAGATTTCTATCATTTGAAGGGAGTTAAATTTTGTTTTAAGAATTCGAGAGATGTTTACAAATTCCAAGGAATTTTTAAGAGCTTTAGAAAGTTTCAAGCAATTTCAAAAGATTTCGAAAGATTTTTAAATATTTTAGGATAATTTAAAAAATTCTAAGTAATTTTAAAGAGTTTTGAAAAGTTACGAAGAATTGCTAAAGATTTGAAGTATTTTAGGGCATTTTAGAAGATGCCAAGACATTTTCAAGAGATTGTAATATTTTCAAGAGGTTTTCATGAGTTTAAATGATTTTATGGGTCTTGAAATATTTTTTTGGTTGTATAGAATTTCCTAAAATTTTGGAAATTATGTAACGACTTTACAATACCTCTAAAACATTAAAAAAATTCTAAAGGATTTTATAAGAATTCCGTGGATTTGAATGATTTTAAGTGATGTTAAGGTATTTTAATACATTTTTCGTGATTGCAGGTAATTTCATAAGGTTTCATAGAATTTGACTAGATTTTATCATATCTTAATTAATTTCAAAGAATTTATTCGCATGCAGTCAGAAATCTCGTGGGATTTCAAATATTTTCAAATATGTTTTTACAAATGATTTTAATTCCGTTGGGATTCACCCTAAATTCTGATTAATTCATCCTGAAATCTTTTAAATTCTTTGGAAATCTCTCGGATGTTTTTAGTTTTCTTGAATTTTCCTAAATTCACTTAATTATACACAATTTAATTGATAAAGTGTTCTTTTAGTTTCTGTTTATTTAATCTTGAAGTCTTTTAAACTCACCTAGAATTATTAGGAATTTTATCATTTTTTTCAATTACCTTGAATTTTTCTAAACTGATTTCAAACCTATTGAATCTAATTTTTTTTTACATTCACCTTCACTTTTTATCAATTTCAACAAATTTTTCTCATTTCCCTGAATTTCCTCTAAATTTATTCTAATTTTACTGAAATCAATGCAATTTCTTGGATTGGTTGAATTTTTCCAATTAGTATGCATTTTTTTAAATTTAACATGAATTATTTTAAAGTTTTATTAATAGAATTCTTTTAAACTCAAATGAAGATTAATCACATGATAATGCACATCAGTCAATTTTTTCGTTAGACTTTTTTTAACTTTTTGAAGAAGATTATATACCATTAAAAATATTACAAGTTCGAATTTTGCTTTGTCAATATTAATTTTCAGAAAAAACGGAAAGTTAGGCAGGAAAAATTCGGGAAAAATGCTGTGAATTTTTAAAAGTAAATTTTGCGGCCACCTAAATCTAATTCCTTTTTCCCTTTTGAAATGAAACCATTTTAAATTTATTAAAAATTGTAATGACTACTAATTGAAATTTATTAGAAGTTATATAAATTAATTGATTTATTGGCAATCTTTAGGTAAATCAAGTTGATGTTGTAAGAACATTATTAAGTTGTGGTGCGGACCCTGCAATTCAAAATTCCCAGGGTCATAATGCATTGGATGTGGCCACGAGCGACATAGTTCGTCATATCTTTGTGGAAGAATTGCTTAGAGCAACCGCAGCTTCTGAGTGAGTTTCTTCAATTTTTTTATAAAATAATAAATCCGCCATAAATAAATCAGAGCGTCTAGCGAATTTTCAACGAAATGCATACGTTTTTGACTAAATAAATAAATTTTTAAACTAAGACGATCAATTTTCAAGAAAAAATGTTGTATTTAAATTTTGATGAATGAGAATTAATTTTCAATAAAAAAAATTTCTATGTCGCATTTTATACTAAATTGTGGAGTATTTAAGACAAAATAATTTATTTCTAAGGAAGTAGTTCATCTCTCAACGAGGGAGTTGAATTTTGAATCTAAAACAATGAACTTTCTACGAAAAATGCAGTAGTTGATATTTCAACAAAAAATATATTTTAATTTGCATTAAAAACAGTTGAACTTAACAAGCACAAGCGAATTTTCAATAAAGTATGTCAATTTTCTACTAAGTTGTTTAATTTTTGAGTCGAAAACACGAATTTTCTATAAAACAGTTGAACTTTTAAGGAAAAGTTGTGAGTTTTTAACACACAAAAAATTGAACCGAAACAGATTAATTTTTAATGAAAAAGAAATTAAATTTGTCCAGAAAGAGATACATTTTTAAACCAAAAAACATGAATGTTCAATAAAACAGCTGAATTTTCAACCAAGCAGTATTACTTTTCCAAAAAATCCATTTTGAACCAAATAATAAAATTTTTAAATAAAAAAATGAATTTTTAACGAAAGTTCTCTTATACGGTTCTATTAATTCAGTTCGCATTTACGTAGAAAAAATGAGAAAAAGGGGAAAGATAAATAAATAGGAATTTTGATCATTTATAATCTAGAGAATAAAATTTTAAATGCACATTGAAATTCATTTCTTTTTCCTAGTTGCTTCCTCCTGAAGATTATCTCTTTAGTTATAAATTTTATTATTTGTTTCAAAATTTAACAAGTTTCTTTTAAAAAATGTTCCTATTTGGTTGAAAATTCAATTGCTTTGGTGAAAATATGTTGTTTTTTTTAATTGAGTAAAACTCATATTTTGATGTTAAAAAGTCAAACTAAAATCGTTTTTGGATGAAAATTTAATAGCTTGTTTGAAAATTGGCCTTTTTAATTTAAAAGTTAACCTGTTTTTGTATAATTTTCATATTTTTTGGATAAAAATGGAAGTGGTTTGTTGAAAATTTAACAGATTTGTGAAAAAAGCATCCTTTTTTTGTTGAAAATTTAACTGATTTGCTGAAAATTCGT
This sequence comes from Druon quercuslanigerum, assembly GCA_010014905.2. NCBI lineage: Eukaryota > Metazoa > Arthropoda > Insecta > Hymenoptera > Cynipidae > Druon > Druon quercuslanigerum. The sequence goes on from JAAAKG020132586.1 coordinate 7,135, forward strand.
TTTTGCTTCTTTAAAACTCAAGTATTTTCGTAGAAAAGTTACTTCTTATTTAAAACTCATATTTTGATGTTAAAAAGGCAAACTAAAATCTTTTTTTGATAAAAATTTAACTATTTTTTTTAAGTGACCAATTTCATTAAAAAATAAATCTGTTTTTGTATAAATTTCTTATATTTTGGATATAAATGCAATTGTTTGGTTTGAAAATTCACCAGTTTTGTTAAAAAGTCATTGTTTTCTATGGAAATTTAACTGTTTGTTGAAAATTTATCTTTTTTTGTTGAAAAGACAAGGGTTTTCGTAAACAATTTACTTCTTGTGTAAAATTGATATTTTAATGTAGAGAAATAATAATGAAATATTTTTTGAATGAAAATTCAACCGTTTTGTTGAAAATTTGTGTTTTGATTTAAAAAGTCATGTTTTTTTAGTAGAAATTGTATATCTTGAGGATTGAACTATTTTGTTTAAAAAATTTGGTTAATACATCCTTTTTTTGTTCAAGATTCGTATTTTTAGCTGAAAATTGAACCAATTTGTTGAAAATTAATATAAATAAATTATAATATTAATATAATAAACAACTGTTTTGTTTAAATTTGTTTTCTTTATGACAATTTATATTTTCTGGTTAAAGTTAATTTTTGTGCAGAAACTTTGTCGTTTGACTTGAAGATTCAACAATTTAGATTACCTTTTTTTCTTTCATTAATAAAAAAATCTTTTTTGTTGAAAGTTCGACTTTTTGGATTTAAAATCAAGTTTTTAAAAATAAAATTGCACCTTTTTTGTTGATATAGCAACTGATACACTTTTTTTGTTAAGAATTCATCTTTTTATATTGAAAATTCATCTATTTTGTTGAAATATATGATTTTATTAAAAAAAACAAAATATAAATTGAATTTTAGAATAGATAGAGTGGATCAATTATTAGAGGCGGGTATAAACGTCAACTCCTGGGATTCCGAGGGAAGTAAAAATACTCCCTTACACTGGGCATCATGTTATGGTAATAAAGAAATTATCGGCTGTCTTATAGGTACGATTCCTTATCATTTATTGCTTTCCAGAACTATTTTTTTTATAGGTTCGATTCCTTATCATTTATTGCTTTACAGAACTATTTTTATAAATTTTATTACGAAATTGGTTCTAAATTGATTTTTTTCAATGCAGATAGAGGAGGAAATGTAAATTCCGAAAACGGTTGTGGTGCCACGCCTTTACACGATGCTGTAAATCGTGGTGATGTTACTGTTTGTGAAACATTGCTGCGAGCAGGAGCGAATCCAATTATTCGCGCTTTTAAAGGGTAAATTAATTTTCATTACTTAATAGACTCTTTATTCTATCTCCTTTCTTCCCCTTTTTAAAAAGAATTCCTCGTTTCTCCCATTTTTTCAAGAAACTTTCCCATTTTTCTCATTTTTAACCCTTGAATGTGTATCCAATTAAAAACTCCAACTATTTTTGGTTAAAAATTCGTTATTTTTAATTTAAAAGTCTACAACTATGATTTAGGTTCAGAATTCATCTTATTTTTAAAATTTTACTATTTGGTTGGAATTTTCATTATTTTTTGGAAAATTTTGTGGCTGAAAACTGACAATTTTTAGTTTTAAATTCAACTACTACATTTGTCGTTGAGAATTCATATTTTTTGGTTGAAAATTCAACGAACTGGATGAAAGTTAAACCATTTTGTTAAAAAGTAATTTTATTGGATAAACATTTAACCAATTTTTTTAAATTTGTGTTTTTTTGTTGAATGTTAATTTTTTCAAACTGAAAGTTCAACTATTCCATTTTTGATTCAGAATTGATCATATTTAGATGAAATTTAAAAGAATCTGTTTAAAAGTTGAATTAATTGGTTAAAAATGAATTTTATTGGTTGGAAGTTGAATTATTTGTTTAAAAATTTGTGGTTTTTTTAATATTATTTTTTGTAACTAAAAATTGTACTATTTCATTTTTGGTCGAAAGTTAAACCACTTTGTTGAAAATTAATTTTATTGATGGAAGATTTGACTATTTTGCTGAAAATTATTTTTTTTTGTATTAAAATAATCTTATTGGTAGAAAATGCAGGTGCTTGGTTAAAAATGGTTATTTTTTAAATGAAAATTCAAGTATTCTATTTTTAATTTATATTGATCGTTTTTTATCGAAAATTCATGAACTTTGTTGAAAATTCGCCTTTTTTGGTATTAGTGTTCGTGGTTGAAAATTCGTCTTTTTCGTATCAAATAAATGTTCTTGGACGGAAATTCTATTAATTGGTTGAAAAGTAAACTACTTTGTTAAAAATTAATTTGATTAGTTACAGATTCATCTCTTTGGTTGAAAATTTTACTCTCTTATTTTGAATTTTTTTGCTTTGTTGGAAATAAATTTTTTGAGCTTAAAATTTAGTTAGTTAATTTTTTTGTTGATAATTTTTTCTTTTAAGTTGAAATTCTAGTATTTGGTTGAAAGTTCATGTCGTTTAAAATTCGTCTCTTTTGTATAAAATTATTCTTCGTGACTAAAAATTCAAGGATTTCGTTAAAAATACGTTTATTTCGATTGAAAATTAATTTCTTTAACTTAAAATTGAACTAGTCCAAAATTTTTTAGCAATATATTTTTATTATTTGCAAACTTAACTATTGGGTTGAAAATACATCTTATTAGATTCAAAATTGAACTATTTTGTTAAAAGACTTATTTTAGTCGAAAATTCAATTGTTTTATTGAACATTTGTATTTTTGTATAGAAATTTCATCGTTGGTGGAAAAATCATCTTTTTCTGTTCAAGTTAATATGTAAAAAAATCTACTGGCCTATTTTTGGATCAGGATTTATTTTCTTCGTTTGAAAATTTAATTATTTTTTTGTAAATTCAACTGCATATTTTATCAAGAAGTCATATTTATTTACTGAAAATTTAACTACCTGGTAGAAAGTTAAATACGTGGATGACAGTTAAACTTGTTTGTTAAAAATAATTCTTTTGGTTGAAGACTCATCGTCTTAGATGAAAATCTAAAGTTTTTATCGGTAGAAAATTTTGTCCTTTTAGATTTAAAATTTATCTTTTGGCAATCTACAATTATATTTGTTCATAATTTTTTTCTTTCAGTTAAAAACTCTACTGCTTGGTTGAAAATTTATTTATTTTGTCAAAAATTTGTCCTTTTTGCTTGAAAATTCATCTTTTGGTAGAAAAATGATTTCATTGCTCTACTATTATATTTTTTTCTGAAGATTCGTCATTTTATTTGAAAATTCAACTATTCGGTTGACTTCTAATCTTTTTTGATTAACTAGTCGAAAATTTGGTTCAAAATTAATATTTTTATGTTGGAAATTTAACTCTTTGGTTACAAATTGAACGATTTTTTTTGTAATTTAATTTTTTTTTAATTCAAATATTTAGTTGAAAATTCAACTTTTTGTGAAATAAATCATCTGTTTTGATTGAATATTCAAATATTACGTTGAAAATTCCTCTTTTTTATCAATTGTCTCTTTTGCTTGGAAACTCAACTATTTTATTGAAACTTCACCTGTCTCGGTTGAAAATTAACGTCTTTGTTGAAAATTCTTTTTTTTTTGGTTTAGAGATTGAGTGTTTTATAAATAATTAAATTTTATTTTGTAAAGCCAACTCTTTGATGGAAAACTCTTATTTTTTAGTTCAAAAGTCATGCTTTTTTTGAAAATTCAAGTGTCATTTTTTTCTTTTTTTTTTTGAAAATTTGACTATTTGGTTGTAGATTTATCTTTCTAGATTAAAAATTGATTTATTTGTTTTATAATTAAACGTGCTTGTTAACAACTCGTCTTTTTTTCTTGAAAATTCAACTGTTTGGTTGATAATTATTTTTTTTATTGACAATTCATCTTTTCGGGTTTAAAAGTCAAATGTTTTCTAAAAAATTCGATTTCATACATTAAAAATTCGACTCTTTCTTGAAAATTTGACTGTTCGCTAGAAAAAGTTATCTTTTTTACTGAAAAATTCCACAGATTTGTTGAACATTCGTCATTTTGGACAGAAAATTCGTCCTTTTGAATTTTTTTCGTTGAAAATTCATCTTTCTCGGTTTAAAGAAAGATATTGTTGAAAATTCAACGCTTTGGTTGAAGTTAAATATATATAAATATATATTGAATTCGATCATTTGCTTAAAAATTGATCCTTGTAGGTTTAAAATTCAACTAATTGTTAAAAATTATACTATTTGGCAATAAATTAAACTTTTTTGGTTAAAAATCATCTTTTATGTTTGAAAATTCTTTTTCGACCTTTTGGTTAAAAAATTTGTCGGTTGGGGTTAAAAATTAAACTACCTTGTTAAAAATTTAATTTTTGTTACATTCGTTATTTTAGCCTGAAAATTCAACCTGCGTAGTTGAAACTAAACTTTTTTTTATTGAAAATTCATATGCTGGTTTAAAAGTCATATTTTTTCGTTGAATATTAATTTCTTTTAATAGAAAACTTATGTGTTTGATTGATAATTCAACTGTTTTGTTGAAAATACAAAATAGGAATATGTTACCTACATTGATTGAATTTCAAAGATTTTATTTCCCTGGATTAAGAGCATTTTTGGCTGTACTTAAATATTCACACATGTTATAAAGAAATTAATTTTAAAAAACTGTATTAAATTTCCCTCAGAGAAATTTAGTTATTATTTCTTTAGAAGTTGATCTTATCGAGTTCCTTATCAATCGCTTGAAAAATAACTTTATGTTGATCGAGTGGAGTGAGGAAAGTTTCCGAAAAATGACTGAAATGATTCATTTTCTATTTGTTTTCAGACAATTTGCAGGAAAAACACCGTATGATCTTGCACGAGGAAATCCCGCCTTACAAGCCTTGTTGCACAATTTTCTGCCGAATTCTTTTACAAAAGATTGCGAAACCATGCACAGTCCCACGGGACAATTTGCCGAAGTTAATTTCTGCCAGAAGAGTGTCTCAGTTCACGCGAGTCAACCTTCGGTGGAGTCGAACAAATCCTCGGATCCAGGATACGACATTCCAAATCGAGACACGAGCAATGACAGTCCAAGCAGATCGATAGCTGATAAAAGTGGAATTTACAGTTTAATATGGCCGGAACCGAAAACTATTTTGGAACTTGGAAACTCCTCGCCACCTTTCATTGCTGGGAAGGAACTTTTCATTTCGATTATACAAGTAGGATTTATTTCTTAAATCTCCCAATATTATTCACTTATTTATTTTTTTTAAAAGTAACGTTTCAAGAGTAGTTGAGTGAAGTCGGTTTTAATTCAGGTTGGCCGCAGGTCAAATAAAAAAACTGCTTTTAAATCAAATGTCCGCAGTGTGGACATTTTGAACAAAAAAATGATAAAGTGCGCTTTCTGTTTTGGTTGTAACTCGGGATATAATAGTACTCAGTATCAGGCCAAAGCTGAAAAAATTCAATATATATTTTTCCTGAAAATATTAATCATTTTACAGTTTCTCGATGACTGTAATGTAATCGATTTAGAAATTTCATTAGAAAATATAATTAGAAATAATGATAATTCTTTGATTTTTAAAGGTGAAATTTTGTAAAGTTTATAAATTTCTATTTTTTATTTATTTTTTTTTATTTTGCTACCACACGGACATTAAGATTTTAGAAAAATTGAAAATTATTCAGATTTTATTTTAAAAGGTTAAGTTTAAGTTTTGAAGATTTGATTTTTTGAGAAGATTCAGAACAATTTTAAACGAAATGTACATATTTGAAGTTTTCGAAAAAAAAAATTAGAAGCCTTATAAGAATTTCGTAAAGGTTTTAAGAGAACAATAAAATTGTCCTAAGTTTCATGGTTAAATTTCAAATGCTTTCTTTATTTTGTAAAAGGATTCTAAAAATTAAAAAATGCAACCAAAGTTTTATTGCGATTAATAAGCATTTAAGTGTATTTCAACAATTCATAGTTAATTTGAACCTTGTGAAAGTCATTTTTTTTAAATATAGATTGTTGACGATATTGAAAAACAGAAGCTGAATTAAAATCACGAACTTTCGCAGATAAATGTTGAATGATTTTTCATTTTGAAAAATTACCTTTAGGATAATATTCTAAAAAATTTCAAATTATTTCTAGAAAATATTTAAAAAAGAATCGAAATGATTTTAAGGCAAATTTTTTTTCTTTAAAAATTATTAAGACAAATTCGAAAAATGTTAAAAGACATTTAGAAGGTTTACATGTATAAAATGGAAGCCAGTAATATTTTTCTGCTGAACAGTTTTAAATTGATAATAAACTTAATTATTTTGTTGAAAATTTAACTACTTCGATAAAAATTCAGCTTTTTTTGGTCGATAATTCCACTGCTTTGTTAAAATTCGTCTTTTTGGAAAATCCGTCCTTTTAGATTAATAATTATTTTCTCGCTAGAATATTCATCATTTTATTGAAAATTTGGATTCATTAGTAAAATATTTTGTTGAAAGTTCAGCTACTTGGTTAAAAAGTCATATTTTGTTGTATTGTTTTTATTTGGAAGGTTTACTATTTTCCGTATTTCATTAATTGCGCGTTTTCTATGTTTTTGAAGTTTCTAAATAGAAAAAGTAGAATATGTAGAATTTTGAAAGTGTCTAGAATAATTAAACTTTATTTAAAAACTATAGTTTTAATTGCGCAATTTTTAAATAGTTAAATCTTGGAGGCCTTGAAACCAAAGTGTTTTTTAAAACTAATTTTTGGAGGTTTCGAATTGAAAATTTCACAATATTGTAGTTTCAAATTTTAATATTAAAAATGTCAGGACAATTCCGCTATTAAGTATTTCATATTAAAGACATTGATAGTCAGTTATGAATTTAATAATTTAAGTTGTAAATATAAAGCAATTTCGAACAGTCCCAAATCTATATTTTGTTTTAAATTTGTACCGAAATTTTGGGACGAATATCCGGCCTGTTGATTAATTTTTTTAATAAACCAATTAAAATTGTAACGTTCAAAGTTTATTTTGTTTTTGTTTAGTATTGAATATTTAATTTATATTTACTGATTTTAAATGAAGAGTCAAATATTTATAATTATTCAGAAATTGTTCTTTTTCTTGATTAAAAAATTAGAAGTTGAATGGTTTAAAAATGGAATATTTAAGACCTAAAGATTTTAGAGTATTTTAAAGAATTTAAAAGAATTTGCAAGAGCTTAAAGATGTTTTTAGGAACTTCAAAAGTTTTTAAAGTATTTTTAAATCTGTAAGGTTTTTTTTAATATTCGAAAATATTTTATTTCAATAATTTGAAGAAATTTTAGATAATTTAAAAGATTTATTA